>CAUJGY010000043.1:0-19118 GCA_963170745.1 Phymatocera aterrima
CACCTATAAACCCACCCTTCAAAGTTCGATTTCGATTCTGGAGACAGATATTTTCGATCATCTCTTTTTCGTACCATGCGAAATAACTTTTTTCCAAGCATATTTTTGGTCATCAAAGGTTGGATTTTCGCATCCAGCGGGTCGAAATACACCTAGAAACTCACCCATCAAAGTCCGATTTTGATTCTGAATAAAAATATTTTCGATCATCTCTTTTTCGTACCATGCGAAATAACTTTTTTCCAAGCATATTTTTGGTCATAAGAGGTCGGATTTTTGGATTCAGCGGGTCGAAATACCCCTAGAAACTCACCCATTGAAGTCCGATCTCGATTCTGAAAAAAAATATTTTCGATCATCTCTTTTTCGTACCATGCGGAACAACTTCTTTCCAGGTGTATTTTCGTTTAACAAAGGTTTGATTTTTGGATTCAGCGGGTCAAAATACACCTATAAACCCACCCATCAAAGTTCGATTCCGATTCTGGAGACAGATATTTTCGATCATCTCTTTTTCGTACCATGCGAAATAACTTCATTCCAGGTGTATTTTCGTGTAACAAAGGTTGGATTTTTGGATTCAGCGGGTCAAAATACACCTATAAACCCACCCTTCAAAGTTCGATTTCGATTCTGGAGACAGATATTTTCGATCATCTCTTTTTCGTACCATGCGAAATAACTTTTTTCCAAGCATATTTTCGGTCATCAGAGGTTGGATTTTCGGATTCAGGGGGTCGAAATACACCTAGAAACTCACCCATTAAAGTCCGATTTTGATTCTGAAAAAAAATATTTTCGATCATCTCTTTTTCGTACCATGCGAAATAACTTCTTTCCAGGTGTATTTTCGTGTAACAAAGGTTGGATTTTTGGATTCAGCGGGTCAAAATACACCTATAAACCCACCCTTCAAAGTTCGATTTCGATTCTGGAGACAGATATTTTCGATCATCTCTTTTTCGTACCATGCGAAATAACTTTTTTCCAAGCATATTTTTGGTCATCAAAGGTTGGATTTTCGCATCCAGCGGGTCGAAATACACCTAGAAACTCACCCATCAAAGTCCGATTTTGATTCTGAATAAAAATATTTTCGATCATCTCTTTTTCGTACCATGCGAAATAACTTTTTTCCAAGCATATTTTTGGTCATAAGAGGTCGGATTTTTGGATTCAGCGGGTCGAAATACCCCTAGAAACTCACCCATTGAAGTCCGATCTCGATTCTGAAAAAAAATATTTTCGATCATCTCTTTTTCGTACCATGCGGAACAACTTCTTTCCAGGTGTATTTTCGTTTAACAAAGGTTTGATTTTTGGATTCAGCGGGTCAAAATACACCTATAAACCCACCCATCAAAGTTCGATTCCGATTCTGGAGACAGATATTTTCGATCATCTCTTTTTCGTACCATGCGAAATAACTTCATTCCAGGTGTATTTTCGTGTAACAAAGGTTGGATTTTTGGATTCAGCGGGTCAAAATACACCTATAAACCCACCCTTCAAAGTTCGATTTCGATTCTGGAGACAGATATTTTCGATCATCTCTTTTTCGTACCATGCGAAATAACTTTTTTCCAAGCATATTTTTGGTCATAAGAGGTCGGATTTTTGGATTCAGCGGGTCGAAATACACCTAGAAACTCACCCATCAAAGTCCGATCTTGATTCTGAAAGAAAATATTTTCGATCATCTCTTTTTCGTACCATGCGAAATAATTTTTTTCCAAGCATATTTCTGGTCATACGAGGTCGGATTTTAGGATTCAGCGGGTCGAAATACCCCTAGAGACTCACCCATTAAAGTCCGATCTCGATTCTGAAAAAAAATATTTTCGATCATCTCTTGATCGTACCATGCGAAATAACTTCTTTCCAGGTGTATTTTCGCTCAACAAAGGTTGGATTTTTGGATTCAGCGGGTCAAAATACACCTATGAACCCACCCATTGAAGTCCGATCTCGATTCTGAAAAAAAATATTTTCGATCATCTCTTTTTCGTACCATGCGGAATAACTTCTTTCCAGGTGTATTTTCGTTTAACAAAGGTTTGATTTTTGGATTCAGCGGGTCAAAATACACCTATAAACCCACCCATCAAAGTTCGATTCCGATTCTGGAGACAGATATTTTCGATCATCTCTTTTTCGTACCATGCGAAATAACTTCATTCCAGGTGTATTTTCGTGTAACAAAGGTTGGATTTTTGGATTCAGCGGGTCAAAATACACCTATAAACCCACCCTTTAAAGTTCGATTTCGATTCTGGAGACAGATATTTTCGATCATCTCTTTTTCGTACCATGCGAAATAACTTTTTTCCAAGCATATTTTTGGTCATACGAGGTCGGATTTTAGGATTCAGCGGGTCGAAATACCCCTAGAAACTCACCCATCAAAGTCCGATCTTGATTCTGAAAAAACATATTTTCGATCATCTCTTTTTCGTACCATGCGAAATAACTTTTTTCCAAGCATATTTTTGGTCATACGAGGTCGGATTTTAGGATTCAGCGGGTCGAAATACCCCTAGAAACTCACCCATCAAAGTCCGATCTTGATTCTGAAAAAACATATTTTCGATCATCTCTTTTTCGTACCATGCGAAATAACTTTTTTCCAAGCATATTTTTGGTCATCAGAGGTTGGATTTTCGGATTCAGGGGGTCGGAATACACCCAGAAACTCACCCATCAAAGTCCGATTTTGATTCTGAAAAAAAATATTTTCGATCATCTCTTTTTCGTACCATGCGAAATAACTTTTTTCCAAGCATATTTTTGGTCATCAGAGGTTGGATTTTCGGATTTAGGGGGTCGAAATACACCTAGAAACTCACCCATCAAAGTCCGATCTTGATTCTGAAAAAAAATATTTTCGATCATCTCTTTTTCGTACCATGCGAAATAACTTTTTTCCAAGCATATTTTCGGTCATCAGAGGTTGGATTTTCGGATTCAGGGGGTCGAAATACACCTAGAAACTCACCCATTAAAGTCCGATTTTGATTCTGAAAAAAAATATTTTCGATCATCTCTTTTTCGTACCATGCGAAATAACTTCTTTCCAGGTGTATTTTCGTGTAACAAAGGTTGGATTTTTGGATTCAGCGGGTCAAAATACACCTATAAACCCACCCTTCAAAGTTCGATTTCGATTCTGGAGACAGATATTTTCGATCATCTCTTTTTCGTACCATGCGAAATAACTTTTTTCCAAGCATATTTTTGGTCATCAAAGGTTGGATTTTCGCATCCAGCGGGTCGAAATACACCTAGAAACTCACCCATCAAAGTCCGATTTTGATTCTGAATAAAAATATTTTCGATCATCTCTTTTTCGTACCATGCGAAATAACTTTTTTCCAAGCATATTTTTGGTCATAAGAGGTCGGATTTTTGGATTCAGCGGGTCGAAATACCCCTAGAAACTCACCCATTGAAGTCCGATCTCGATTCTGAAAAAAAATATTTTCGATCATCTCTTTTTCGTACCATGCGGAACAACTTCTTTCCAGGTGTATTTTCGTTTAACAAAGGTTTGATTTTTGGATTCAGCGGGTCAAAATACACCTATAAACCCACCCATCAAAGTTCGATTCCGATTCTGGAGACAGATATTTTCGATCATCTCTTTTTCGTACCATGCGAAATAACTTCATTCCAGGTGTATTTTCGTGTAACAAAGGTTGGATTTTTGGATTCAGCGGGTCAAAATACACCTATAAACCCACCCTTCAAAGTTCGATTTCGATTCTGGAGACAGATATTTTCGATCATCTCTTTTTCGTACCATGCGAAATAACTTTTTTCCAAGCATATTTTTGGTCATAAGAGGTCGGATTTTTGGATTCAGCGGGTCGAAATACACCTAGAAACTCACCCATCAAAGTCCGATCTTGATTCTGAAAGAAAATATTTTCGATCATCTCTTTTTCGTACCATGCGAAATAATTTTTTTCCAAGCATATTTCTGGTCATACGAGGTCGGATTTTAGGATTCAGCGGGTCGAAATACCCCTAGAGACTCACCCATTAAAGTCCGATCTCGATTCTGAAAAAAAATATTTTCGATCATCTCTTGATCGTACCATGCGAAATAACTTCTTTCCAGGTGTATTTTCGCTCAACAAAGGTTGGATTTTTGGATTCAGCGGGTCAAAATACACCTATGAACCCACCCATTGAAGTCCAATCTCGATTCTGAAAAAAAATATTTTCGATCATCTCTTTTTCGTACCATGCGGAATAACTTCTTTCCAGGTGTATTTTCGTTTAACAAAGGTTTGATTTTTGGATTCAGCGGGTCAAAATACACCTATAAACCCACCCATCAAAGTTCGATTCCGATTCTGGAGACAGATATTTTCGATCATCTCTTTTTCGTACCATGCGAAATAACTTCATTCCAGGTGTATTTTCGTGTAACAAAGGTTGGATTTTTGGATTCAGCGGGTCAAAATACACCTATAAACCCACCCTTCAAAGTTCGATTTCGATTCTGGAGACAGATATTTTCGATCATCTCTTTTTCGTACCATGCGAAATAACTTTTTTCCAAGCATATTTTTGGTCATACGAGGTCGGATTTTAGGATTCAGCGGGTCGAAATACCCCTAGAGACTCACCCATTAAAGTCCGATCTCGATTCTGAAAAAAAATATTTTCGATCATCTCTTGTTCGTACCATGCGAAATAACTTCTTTCCAGGTGGTATTTTCGCTCAACAAAGGTTGGATTTTTGGATTCAGCGGGTCAAAATACACCTATAAACCCACCCATCAAAGTTCGATTCCGATTCTGGAGACAGATATTTTCGATCATCTCTTTTTCGTACCATGCGAAATAACTTTTTTCCAAGCATATTTTTGCTCAACAAAGTTTGGATTTTCGGATTCAGCGGGTCGAAATACACCTAGAAACTCACCCATCAAAGTCCGATCTTGATTCTGAAAAAACATATTTTCGATCATCTCTTTTTCGTACCATGCGAAATAACTTTTTTCCAAGCATATTTTTGGTCATCAGAGGTTGGATTTTCGGATTCAGGGGGTCGAAATACACCCAGAAACTCACCCATCAAAGTCCGATTTTGATTCTGAAAAAAAATATTTTCGATCATCTCTTTTTCGTACCATGCGAAATAACTTTTTTCCAAGCATATTTTTGGTCATCAGAGGTTGGATTTTCGGATTCAGGGGGTTGAAATACACCTAGAAACTCACCCATCAAAGTCCGATCTTGATTCTGAAAAAAAATATTTTCGATCATCTCTTTTTCATACCATGCGAAATAACTTTTTTCCAAGCATATTTTCGGTCATCAGAGGTTGGATTTTCGCATCCAGCGGGTCGAAATACACCTAGAAACTCACCCATCAAAGTCCGATTTTGATTCTGAATAAAAATATTTTCGATCATCTCTTTTTCGTACCATGCGGAACAACTTCTTTCCAGGTGTATTTTCGTTTAACAAAGGTTTGATTTTTGGATTCAGCGGGTCAAAATACACCTATAAACCCACCCATCAAAGTTCGATTCCGATTCTGGAGACAGATATTTTCGATCATCTCTTTTTCGTACCATGCGAAATAACTTCATTCCAGGTGTATTTTCGTGTAACAAAGGTTGGATTTTTGGATTCAGCGGGTCAAAATACACCTATAAACCCACCCTTCAAAGTTCGATTTCGATTCTGGAGACAGATATTTTCGATCATCTCTTTTTCGTACCATGCGAAATAACTTTTTTCCAAGCATATTTTTGGTCATAAGAGGTCGGATTTTTGGATTCAGCGGGTCGAAATACACCTAGAAACTCACCCATCAAAGTCCGATCTTGATTCTGAAAGAAAATATTTTCGATCATCTCTTTTTCGTACCATGCGAAATAATTTTTTTCCAAGCATATTTCTGGTCATACGAGGTCGGATTTTAGGATTCAGCGGGTCGAAATACCCCTAGAGACTCACCCATTAAAGTCCGATCTCGATTCTGAAAAAAAATATTTTCGATCATCTCTTGATCGTACCATGCGAAATAACTTCTTTCCAGGTGTATTTTCGCTCAACAAAGGTTGGATTTTTGGATTCAGCGGGTCAAAATACACCTATGAACCCACCCATTGAAGTCCGATCTCGATTCTGAAAAAAAATATTTTCGATCATCTCTTTTTCGTACCATGCGGAATAACTTCTTTCCAGGTGTATTTTCGTTTAACAAAGGTTTGATTTTTGGATTCAGCGGGTCAAAATACACCTATAAACCCACCCATCAAAGTTCGATTCCGATTCTGGAGACAGATATTTTCGATCATCTCTTTTTCGTACCATGCGAAATAACTTCATTCCAGGTGTATTTTCGTGTAACAAAGGTTGGATTTTTGGATTCAGCGGGTCAAAATACACCTATAAACCCACCCTTCAAAGTTCGATTTCGATTCTGGAGACAGATATTTTCGATCATCTCTTTTTCGTACCATGCGAAATAACTTTTTTCCAAGCATATTTTTGGTCATACGAGGTCGGATTTTAGGATTCAGCGGGTCGAAATACCCCTAGAAACTCACCCATCAAAGTCCGATCTTGATTCTGAAAAAACATATTTTCGATCATCTCTTTTTCGTACCATGCGAAATAACTTTTTTCCAAGCATATTTTTGGTCATCAGAGGTTGGATTTTCGGATTCAGGGGGTCGGAATACACCCAGAAACTCACCCATCAAAGTCCGATTTTGATTCTGAAAAAAAATATTTTCGATCATCTCTTTTTCGTACCATGCGAAATAACTTTTTTCCAAGCATATTTTTGGTCATCAGAGGTTGGATTTTCGGATTGAGGGGGTCGAAATACACCTAGAAACTCACCCATCAAAGTCCGATCTTGATTCTGAAAAAAAATATTTTCGATCATCTCTTTTTCGTACCATGCGAAATAACTTTTTTCCAACCATATTTTCGGTCATCAGAGGTTGGATTTTCGGATTCAGGGGGTCGAAATACACCTAGAAACTCACCCATTAAAGTCCGATTTTGATTCTGAAAAAAAATATTTTCGATCATCTCTTTTTCGTACCATGCGAAATAACTTCTTTCCAGGTGTATTTTCGTGTAACAAAGGTTGGATTTTTGGATTCAGCGGGTCAAAATACACCTATAAACCCACCCTTCAAAGTTCGATTTCGATTCTGGAGACAGATATTTTCGATCATCTCTTTTTCGTACCATGCGAAATAACTTTTTTCCAAGCATATTTTTGGTCATCAAAGGTTGGATTTTCGCATCCAGCGGGTCGAAATACACCTAGAAACTCACCCATCAAAGTCCGATTTTGATTCTGAATAAAAATATTTTCGATCATCTCTTTTTCGTACCATGCGAAATAACTTTTTTCCAAGCATATTTTTGGTCATAAGAGGTCGGATTTTTGGATTCAGCGGGTCGGAATACCCCTAGAAACTCACCCATTGAAGTCCGATCTCGATTCTGAAAAAAAATATTTTCGATCATCTCTTTTTCGTACCATGCGGAACAACTTCTTTCCAGGTGTATTTTCGTTTAACAAAGGTTTGATTTTTGGATTCAGCGGGTCAAAATACACCTATAAACCCACCCATCAAAGTTCGATTCCGATTCTGGAGACAGATATTTTCGATCATCTCTTTTTCGTACCATGCGAAATAACTTCATTCCAGGTGTATTTTCGTGTAACAAAGGTTGGATTTTTGGATTCAGCGGGTCAAAATACACCTATAAACCCACCCTTCAAAGTTCGATTTCGATTCTGGAGACAGATATTTTCGATCATCTCTTTTTCGTACCATGCGAAATAACTTTTTTCCAAGCATATTTTTGGTCATAAGAGGTCGGATTTTTGGATTCAGCGGGTCGAAATACACCTAGAAACTCACCCATCAAAGTCCGATCTTGATTCTGAAAGAAAATATTTTCGATCATCTCTTTTTCGTACCATGCGAAATAATTTTTTTCCAAGCATATTTCTGGTCATACGAGGTCGGATTTTAGGATTCAGCGGGTCGAAATACCCCTAGAGACTCACCCATTAAAGTCCGATCTCGATTCTGAAAAAAAATATTTTCGATCATCTCTTGATCGTACCATGCGAAATAACTTCTTTCCAGGTGTATTTTCGCTCAACAAAGGTTGGATTTTTGGATTCAGCGGGTCAAAATACACCTATGAACCCACCCATTGAAGTCCGATCTCGATTCTGAAAAAAAATATTTTCGATCATCTCTTTTTCGTACCATGCGGAATAACTTCTTTCCAGGTGTATTTTCGTTTAACAAAGGTTTGATTTTTGGATTCAGCGGGTCAAAATACACCTATAAACCCACCCATCAAAGTTCGATTCCGATTCTGGAGACAGATATTTTCGATCATCTCTTTTTCGTACCATGCGAAATAACTTCATTCCAGGTGTATTTTCGTGTAACAAAGGTTGGATTTTTGGATTCAGCGGGTCAAAATACACCTATAAACCCACCCTTTAAAGTTCGATTTCGATTCTGGAGACAGATATTTTCGATCATCTCTTTTTCGTACCATGCGAAATAACTTTTTTCCAAGCATATTTTTGGTCATACGAGGTCGGATTTTAGGATTCAGCGGGTCGAAATACCCCTAGAAACTCACCCATCAAAGTCCGATCTTGATTCTGAAAAAACATATTTTCGATCATCTCTTTTTCGTACCATGCGAAATAACTTTTTTCCAAGCATATTTTTGGTCATACGAGGTCGGATTTTAGGATTCAGCGGGTCGAAATACCCCTAGAAACTCACCCATCAAAGTCCGATCTTGATTCTGAAAAAACATATTTTCGATCATCTCTTTTTCGTACCATGCGAAATAACTTTTTTCCAAGCATATTTTTGGTCATCAGAGGTTGGATTTTCGGATTCAGGGGGTCGGAATACACCCAGAAACTCACCCATCAAAGTCCGATTTTGATTCTGAAAAAAAATATTTTCGATCATCTCTTTTTCGTACCATGCGAAATAACTTTTTTCCAAGCATATTTTTGGTCATCAGAGGTTGGATTTTCGGATTTAGGGGGTCGAAATACACCTAGAAACTCACCCATCAAAGTCCGATCTTGATTCTGAAAAAAAATATTTTCGATCATCTCTTTTTCGTACCATGCGAAATAACTTTTTTCCAAGCATATTTTCGGTCATCAGAGGTTGGATTTTCGGATTCAGGGGGTCGAAATACACCTAGAAACTCACCCATTAAAGTCCGATTTTGATTCTGAAAAAAAATATTTTCGATCATCTCTTTTTCGTACCATGCGAAATAACTTCTTTCCAGGTGTATTTTCGTGTAACAAAGGTTGGATTTTTGGATTCAGCGGGTCAAAATACACCTATAAACCCACCCTTCAAAGTTCGATTTCGATTCTGGAGACAGATATTTTCGATCATCTCTTTTTCGTACCATGCGAAATAACTTTTTTCCAAGCATATTTTTGGTCATCAAAGGTTGGATTTTCGCATCCAGCGGGTCGAAATACACCTAGAAACTCACCCATCAAAGTCCGATTTTGATTCTGAATAAAAATATTTTCGATCATCTCTTTTTCGTACCATGCGAAATAACTTTTTTCCAAGCATATTTTTGGTCATAAGAGGTCGGATTTTTGGATTCAGCGGGTCGAAATACCCCTAGAAACTCACCCATTGAAGTCCGATCTCGATTCTGAAAAAAAATATTTTCGATCATCTCTTTTTCGTACCATGCGGAACAACTTCTTTCCAGGTGTATTTTCGTTTAACAAAGGTTTGATTTTTGGATTCAGCGGGTCAAAATACACCTATAAACCCACCCATCAAAGTTCGATTCCGATTCTGGAGACAGATATTTTCGATCATCTCTTTTTCGTACCATGCGAAATAACTTCATTCCAGGTGTATTTTCGTGTAACAAAGGTTGGATTTTTGGATTCAGCGGGTCAAAATACACCTATAAACCCACCCTTCAAAGTTCGATTTCGATTCTGGAGACAGATATTTTCGATCATCTCTTTTTCGTACCATGCGAAATAACTTTTTTCCAAGCATATTTTTGGTCATAAGAGGTCGGATTTTTGGATTCAGCGGGTCGAAATACACCTAGAAACTCACCCATCAAAGTCCGATCTTGATTCTGAAAGAAAATATTTTCGATCATCTCTTTTTCGTACCATGCGAAATAATTTTTTTCCAAGCATATTTCTGGTCATACGAGGTCGGATTTTAGGATTCAGCGGGTCGAAATACCCCTAGAGACTCACCCATTAAAGTCCGATCTCGATTCTGAAAAAAAATATTTTCGATCATCTCTTGATCGTACCATGCGAAATAACTTCTTTCCAGGTGTATTTTCGCTCAACAAAGGTTGGATTTTTGGATTCAGCGGGTCAAAATACACCTATGAACCCACCCATTGAAGTCCGATCTCGATTCTGAAAAAAAATATTTTCGATCATCTCTTTTTCGTACCATGCGGAATAACTTCTTTCCAGGTGTATTTTCGTTTAACAAAGGTTTGATTTTTGAATTCAGCGGGTCAAAATACACCTATAAACCCACCCATCAAAGTTCGATTCCGATTCTGGAGACAGATATTTTCGATCATCTCTTTTTCGTACCATGCGAAATAACTTCATTCCAGGTGTATTTTCGTGTAACAAAGGTTGGATTTTTGGATTCAGCGGGTCAAAATACACCTATAAACCCACCCTTTAAAGTTCGATTTCGATTCTGGAGACAGATATTTTCGATCATCTCTTTTTCGTACCATGCGAAATAACTTTTTTCCAAGCATATTTTTGGTCATACTAGGTCGGATTTTAGGATTCAGCGGGTCGAAATACCCCTAGAAACTCACCCATCAAAGTCCGATCTTGATTCTGAAAAAACATATTTTCGATCATCTCTTTTTCGTACCATGCGAAATAACTTTTTTCCAAGCATATTTTTGGTCATCAGAGGTTGGATTTTCGGATTCAGGGGGTCGGAATACACCCAGAAACTCACCCATCAAAGTCCGATTTTGATTCTGAAAAAAAATATTTTCGATCATCTCTTTTTCGTACCATGCGAAATAACTTTTTTCCAAGCATATTTTTGGTCATCAGAGGTTGGATTTTCGGATTCTGGGGGTCGAAATACACCTAGAAACTCACCCATCAAAGTCCGATCTTGATTCTGAAAAAAAATATTTTCGATCATCTCTTTCTCGTACCATGCGAAATAACTTTTTTCCAAGCATATTTTCGGTCATCAGAGGTTGGATTTTCGGATTCAGGGGGTCGAAATACACCTAGAAACTCACCCATTAAAGTCCGATTTTGATTCTGAAAAAAAATATTTTCGATCATCTCTTTTTCGTACCATGCGAAATAACTTCTTTCCAGGTGTATTTTCGTGTAACAAAGGTTGGATTTTTGGATTCAGCGGGTCAAAATACACCTATAAACCCACCCTTCAAAGTTCGATTTCGATTCTGGAGACAGATATTTTCGATCATCTCTTTTTCGTACCATGCGAAATAACTTTTTTCCAAGCATATTTTTGGTCATCAAAGGTTGGATTTTCGCATCCAGCGGGTCGAAATACACCTAGAAACTCACCCATCAAAGTCCGATTTTGATTCTGAATAAAAATATTTTCGATCATCTCTTTTTCGTACCATGCGAAATAACTTTTTTCCAAGCATATTTTTGGTCATAAGAGGTCGGATTTTTGGATTCAGCGGGTCGAAATACCCCTAGAAACTCACCCATTAAAGTCCGATCTCGATTCTGAAAAAAAATATTTTCGATCATCTCTTTTTCGTACCATGCGGAACAACTTCTTTCCAGGTGTATTTTCGTTGAACAAAGGTTTGATTTTTGGATTCAGCGGGTCAAAATACACCTATAAACCCACCCATCAAAGTTCGATTCCGATTCTGGAGACAGATATTTTCGATCATCTCTTTTTCGTACCATGCGAAATAACTTCATTCCAGGTGTATTTTCGTGTAACAAAGGTTGGATTTTTGGATTCAGCGGGTCAAAATACACCTATAAACCCACCCTTCAAAGTTCGATTTCGATTCTGGAGACAGATATTTTCGATCATCTCTTTTTCGTACCATGCGAAATAACTTTTTTCCAAGCATATTTTTGGTCATAAGAGGTCGGATTTTTGGATTCAGCGGGTCGAAATACACCTAGAAACTCACCCATCAAAGTCCGATCTTGATTCTGAAAGAAAATATTTTCGATCATCTCTTTTTCGTACCATGCGAAATAATTTTTTTCCAAGCATATTTCTGGTCATACGAGGTCGGATTTTAGGATTCAGCGGGTCGAAATACCCCTAGAGACTCACCCATTAAAGTCCGATCTCGATTCTGAAAAAAAATATTTTCGATCATCTCTTGATCGTACCATGCGAAATAACTTCTTTCCAGGTGTATTTTCGCTCAACAAAGGTTGGATTTTTGGATTCAGCGGGTCAAAATACACCTATGAACCCACCCATTGAAGTCCGATCTCGATTCTGAAAAAAAATATTTTCGATCATCTCTTTTTCGTACCATGCGGAATAACTTCTTTCCAGGTGTATTTTCGTTTAACAAAGGTTTGATTTTTGGATTCAGCGGGTCAAAATACACCTATAAACCCACCCATCAAAGTTCGATTCCGATTCTGGAGACAGATATTTTCGATCATCTCTTTTTCGTACCATGCGAAATAACTTCATTCCAGGTGTATTTTCGTGTAACAAAGGTTGGATTTTTGGATTCAGCGGGTCAAAATACACCTATAAACCCACCCTTCAAAGTTCGATTTCGATTCTGGAGACAGATATTTTCGATCATCTCTTTTTCGTACCATGCGAAATAACTTTTTTCCAAGCATATTTTTGGTCATACGAGGTCGGATTTTAGGATTCAGCGGGTCGAAATACCCCTAGAGACTCACCCATTAAAGTCCGATCTCGATTCTGAAAAAAAATATTTTCGATCATCTCTTGTTCGTACCATGCGAAATAACTTCTTTCCAGGTGTATTTTCGCTCAACAAAGGTTGGATTTTTGGATTCAGCGGGTCAAAATACACCTATAAACCCACCCATCAAAGTTCGATTCCGATTCTGGAGACAGATATTTTCGATCATCTCTTTTTCGTACCATGCGAAATAACTTTTTTCCAAGCATATTTTTGCTCAACAAAGTTTGGATTTTCGGATTCAGCGGGTCGAAATACACCTAGAAACTCACCCATCAAAGTCCGATCTTGATTCTGAAAAAAAATATTTTCGATCATCTCTTTTTCGTACCATGCGAAATATCTTTTTTCCAAGCATATTTTTGGTCATCAGAGGTTGGATTTTCGGATTCAGGGGGTCGAAATACACCCAGAAACTCACCCATCAAAGTCCGATTTTGATTCTGAAAAAAAATATTTTCGATCATCTCTTTTTCGTACCATGCGAAATAACTTTTTTCCAAGCATATTTTTGGTCATCAGAGGTTGGATTTTCGGATTCAGGGGGTCGAAATACACCTAGAAACTCACCCATCAAAGTCCGATCTTGATTCTGAAAAAAATATTTTCGATCATCTCTTTTTCGTACCATGCGAAATAACTTTTTTCCAAGCATATTTTCGGTCATCAGAGGTTGGATTTTCGGATTCAGGGGGTCGAAATACACCTAGAAACTCACCCATTAAAGTCCGATTTTGATTCTGAAAAAAAATATTTTCGATCATCTCTTTTTCGTACCATGCGAAATAACTTCTTTCCAGGTGTATTTTCGTGTAACAAAGGTTGGATTTTTGGATTCAGCGGGTCAAAATACACCTATAAACCCACCCTTCAAAGTTCGATTTCGATTCTGGAGACAGATATTTTCGATCATCTCTTTTTCGTACCATGCGAAATAACTTTTTTCCAAGCATATTTTTGGTCATCAAAGGTTGGATTTTCGCATCCAGCGGGTCGAAATACACCTAGAAACTCACCCATCAAAGTCCGATTTTGATTCTGAATAAAAATATTTTCGATCATCTCTTTTTCGTACCATGCGAAATAACTTTTTTCCAAGCATATTTTTGGTCATAAGAGGTCGGATTTTTGGATTCAGCGGGTCGAAATACCCCTAGAAACTCACCCATTGAAGTCCGATCTCGATTCTGAAAAAAAATATTTTCGATCATCTCTTTTTCGTACCATGCGGAACAACTTCTTTCCAGGTGTATTTTCGTTTAACAAAGGTTTGATTTTTGGATTCAGCGGGTCAAAATACACCTATAAACCCACCCATCAAAGTTCGATTCCGATTCTGGAGACAGATATTTTCGATCATCTCTTTTTCGTACCATGCGAAATAACTTCATTCCAGGTGTATTTTCGTGTAACAAAGGTTGGATTTTTGGATTCAGCGGGTCAAAATACACCTATAAACCCACCCTTCAAAGTTCGATTTCGATTCTGGAGACAGATATTTTCGATCATCTCTTTTTCGTACCATGCGAAATAACTTTTTTCCAAGCATATTTTTGGTCATAAGAGGTCGGATTTTTGGATTCAGCGGGTCGAAATACACCTAGAAACTCACCCATCAAAGTCCGATCTTGATTCTGAAAGAAAATATTTTCGATCATCTCTTTTTCGTACCATGCGAAATAATTTTTTTCCAAGCATATTTCTGGTCATACGAGGTCGGATTTTAGGATTCAGCGGGTCGAAATACCCCTAGAGACTCACCCATTAAAGTCCGATCTCGATTCTGAAAAAAAATATTTTCGATCATCTCTTGATCGTACCATGCGAAATAACTTCTTTCCAGGTGTATTTTCGCTCAACAAAGGTTGGATTTTTGGATTCAGCGGGTCAAAATACACCTATGAACCCACCCATTGAAGTCCGATCTCGATTCTGAAAAAAAATATTTTCGATCATCTCTTTTTCGTACCATGCGGAATAACTTCTTTCCAGGTGTATTTTCGTTTAACAAAGGTTTGATTTTTGGATTCAGCGGGTCAAAATACACCTATAAACCCACCCATCAAAGTTCGATTCCGATTCTGGAGACAGATATTTTCGATCATCTCTTTTTCGTACCATGCGAAATAACTTCATTCCAGGTGTATTTTCGTGTAACAAAGGTTGGATTTTTGGATTCAGCGGGTCAAAATACACCTATAAACCCACCCTTCAAAGTTCGATTTCGATTCTGGAGACAGATATTTTCGATCATCTCTTTTTCGTACCATGCGAAATAACTTTTTTCCAAGCATATTTTTGGTCATAAGAGGTCGGATTTTTGGATTCAGCGGGTCGAAATACACCTAGAAACTCACCCATCAAAGTCCGATCTTGATTCTGAAAGAAAATATTTTCGATCATCTCTTTTTCGTACCATGCGAAATAATTTTTTTCCAAGCATATTTCTGGTCATACGAGGTCGGATTTTAGGATTCAGCGGGTCGAAATACCCCTAGAGACTCACCCATTAAAGTCCGATCTCGATTCTGAAAAAAAATATTTTCGATCATCTCTTGATCGTACCATGCGAAATAACTTCTTTCCAGGTGTATTTTCGCTCAACAAAGGTTGGATTTTTGGATTCAGCGGGTCAAAATACACCTATGAACCCACCCATTGAAGTCCGATCTCGATTCTGAAAAAAAATATTTTCGATCATCTCTTTTTCGTACCATGCGGAATAACTTCTTTCCAGGTGTATTTTCGTTTAACAAAGGTTTGATTTTTGGATTCAGCGGGTCAAAATACACCTATAAACCCACCCATCAAAGTTCGATTCCGATTCTGGAGACAGATATTTTCGATCATCTCTTTTTCGTACCATGCGAAATAACTTCATTCCAGGTGTATTTTCGTGTAACAAAGGTTGGATTTTTGGATTCAGCGGGTCAAAATACACCTATAAACCCACCCTTCAAAGTTCGATTTCGATTCTGGAGACAGATATTTTCGATCATCTCTTTTTCGTACCATGCGAAATAACTTTTTTCCAAGCATATTTTTGGTCATACGAGGTCGGATTTTAGGATTCAGCGGGTCGAAATACCCCTAGAGACTCACCCATTAAAGTCCGATCTCGATTCTGAAAAAAAATATTTTCGATCATCTCTTGTTCGTACCATGCGAAATAACTTCTTTCCAGGTGTATTTTCGCTCAACAAAGGTTGGATTTTTGGATTCAGCGGGTCAAAATACACCTATAAACCCACCCATCAAAGTTCGATTCCGATTCTGGAGACAGATATTTTCGATCATCTCTTTTTCGTACCATGCGAAATAACTTTTTTCCAAGCATATTTTTGCTCAACAAAGTTTGGATTTTCGGATTCAGCGGGTCGAAATACACCTAGAAACTCACCCATCAAAGTCCGATCTTGATTCTGAAAAAAAATATTTTCGATCATCTCTTTTTCGTACCATGCGAAATAACTTTTTTCCAAGCATATTTTTGGTCATCAGAGGTTGGATTTTCGGATTCAGGGGGTCGAAATACACCCAGAAACTCACCCATCAAAGTCCGATTTTGATTCTGAAAAAAAATATTTTCGATCATCTCTTTTTCGTACCATGCGAAATAACTTTTTTCCAAGCATATTTTTGGTCATCAGAGGTTGGATTTTCGGATTCAGGGGGTCGAAATACACCTAGAAACTCACCCATCAAAGTCCGATCTTGATTCTGAAAAAAATATTTTCGATCATCTCTTTTTCGTACCATGCGAAATAACTTTTTTCCAAGCATATTTTCGGTCATCAGAGGTTGGATTTTCGGATTCAGGGGGTCGAAATACACCTAGAAACTCACCCATTAAAGTCCGATTTTGATTCTGAAAAAAAATATTTTCGATCATCTCTTTTTCGTACCATGCGAAATAACTTCTTTCCAGGTGTATTTTCGTGTAACAAAGGTTGGATTTTTGGATTCAGCGGGTCAAAATACACCTATAAACCCACCCTTCAAAGTTCGATTTCGATTCTGGAGACAGATATTTTCGATCATCTCTTTTTCGTACCATGCGAAATAACTTTTTTCCAAGCATATTTTTGGTCATCAAAGGTTGGATTTTCGCATCCAGCGGGTCGAAATACACCTAGAAACTCACCCATCAAAGTCCGATTTTGATTCTGAATAAAAATATTTTCGATCATCTCTTTTTCGTACCATGCGAAATAACTTTTTTCCAAGCATATTTTTGGTCATAAGAGGTCGGATTTTTGGATTCAGCGGGTCGAAATACCCCTAGAAACTCACCCATTGAAGTCCGATCTCGATTCTGAAAAAAAATATTTTCGATCATCTCTTTTTCGTACCATGCGGAACAACTTCTTTCCAGGTGTATTTTCGTTTAACAAAGGTTTGATTTTTGGATTCAGCGGGTCAAAATACACCTATAAACCCACCCATCAAAGTTCGATTCCGATTCTGGAGACAGATATTTTCGATCATCTCTTTTTCGTACCATGCGAAATAACTTCATTCCAGGTGTATTTTCGTGTAACAAAGGTTGGATTTTTGGATTCAGCGGGTCAAAATACACCTATAAACCCACCCTTCAAAGTTCGATTTCGATTCTGGAGACAGATATTTTCGATCATCTCTTTTTCGTACCATGCGAAATAACTTTTTTCCAAGCATATTTTTGGTCATAAGAGGTCGGATTTTTGGATTCAGCGGGTCGAAATACACCTAGAAACTCACCCATCAAAGTCCGATCTTGATTCTGAAAGAAAATATTTTCGATCATCTCTTTTTCGTACCATGCGAAATAATTTTTTTCCAAGCATATTTCTGGTCATACGAGGTCGGATTTTAGGATTCAGCGGGTCGAAATACCCTAGAGACTCACCCATTAAAGTCCGATCTCGATTCTGAAAAAAAATATTTTCGATCATCTCTTGATCGTACCATGCGAAATAACTTCTTTCCAGGTGTATTTTCGCTCAACAAAGGTTGGATTTTTGGATTCAGCGGGTCAAAATACACCTATGAACCCACCCATTGAAGTCCGATCTCGATTCTGAAAAAAAATATTTTCGATCATCTCTTTTTCGTACCATGCGGAATAACTTCTTTCCAGGTGTATTTTCGTTTAACAAAGGTTTGATTTTTGGATTCAGCGGGTCAAAATACACCTATAAACCCACCCATCAAAGTTCGATTCCGATTCTGGAGACAGATATTTTCGATCATCTCTTTTTCGTACCATGCGAAATAACTTCATTCCAGGTGTATTTTCGTGTAACAAAGGTTGGATTTTTGGATTCAGCGGGTCAAAATACACCTATAAACCCACCCTTCAAAGTTCGATTTCGATTCTGGAGACAGATATTTTCGATCATCTCTTTTTCGTACCATGCGAAATAACTTTTTTCCAAGCATATTTTTGGTCATACGAGGTCGGATTTTAGGATTCAGCGGGTCGAAATACCCCTAGAGACTCACCCATTAAAGTCCGATCTCGATTCTGAAAAAAAATATTTTCGATCATCTCTTGTTCGTACCATGCGAAATAACTTCTTTCCAGGTGTATTTTCGCTCAACAAAGGTTGGATTTTTGGATTCAGCGGGTCAAAATACACCTATAAACCCACCCATCAAAGTTCGATTCCGATTCTGGAGACAGATATTTTCGATCATCTCTTTTTCGTACCATGCGAAATAACTTTTTTCCAAGCATATTTTTGCTCAACAAAGTTTGGATTTTCGGATTCAGCGGGTCGAAATACACCTAGAAACTCACCCATCAAAGTCCGATCTTGATTCTGAAAAAAAATATTTTCGATCATCTCTTTTTCGTACCATGCGAAATAACTTTTTTCCAAGCATATTTTTGGTCATCAGAGGTTGGATTTTCGGATTCAGGGGGTCGAAATACACCCAGAAACTCACCCATCAAAGTCCGATTTTGATTCTGAAAAAAAATATTTTCGATCATCTCTTTTTCGTACCATGCGAAATAACTTTTTTCCAAGCATATTTTTGGTCATCAGAGGTTGGATTTTCGGATTCAGGGGGTCGAAATACACCTAGAAACTCACCCATCAAAGTCCGATCTTGATTCTGAAAAAAAT
>CAUJGY010000044.1:0-96000 GCA_963170745.1 Phymatocera aterrima
TTTTTCAGAATCAAAATCGGACTTTGATGGGTGAGTTTCTAGGTGTATTTCGACCCGCTGGATGCGAAAATCCAACCTTTGATGACCGAAAATATGCTTGGAAAAAAGTTATTTCGCATGGTACGAAAAAGAGATGATCGAAAATATTTTTTTTCAGAATCAAGATCGGACTTTGATGGGTGAGTTTCTAGGTGTATTTCGACCCGCTGAATCGGAAAATCCAAACTTTGATGAGCAAAAATATGCTTGGAAAAAAGTTATTTCGGATGGTACGAAAAAGAGATGATCGAAAATATCTGTCTCCAGAATCGGAATCGAACTTTGATGGGTGGGTTTATAGGTGTATTTTGACCCGCTGAATCCAAAAATCCAACCGTTGTTAGACGAAAATACACCTGGAAAGAAGTTATTCCTTATGGTACGAAAAAGAGATGATCGAAAATATTTTTTTTCAGAATCGAGATCGGACTTTAATGGGTGAGTTTCTAGGTGTATTTCGACCATCTGAATCCGGAAATCCAACCTCTGATGACCAAATATATGCTTGGAAAAAAGTTATTTCGCATGGTACGAAAAAGAGATCATCGAAAATATTTTTTTTCAGAATCAAGATCGGACTTTGATGGGTGAGTTTCTAGGTGTATTTCGACCCGCTGAATCCGAAAATCCAAACTGTGATAAGCAAAAATATGCTTGGAAAAAAGTTATTTCGCATGGTACGAAAAAGAGATGATCGAAAATATTTTCTTTCAGAATCAAAATCGGACTTTGATGGGTGAGTTTCTAGGTGTATTTCGACCCGCTGGATGCGAAAATCCAACCTTTGATGACCAAAAATATGCTTGGAAAAAAGTTATTTCGCATGGTACGAAAAAGAGATGATCGAAAATATCTGTCTCCAGAATCGAAATCGAACTTTGAAGGGTGGGTTTATAGGTGTATCTTGACCCGCTGAATCCAAAAATCCAACCTTTATTACACGAAAATACACCTGGAAAGAAGTTATTTCGCATGGTACGAAAAAGAGATGATCGAAAATATTTTTTTTCAGAATCAAAATCGGACTTTAATGGGTGAGTTTCTAGGTGTATTTCGACCCCCTGAATCCGAAAATCCAACCTCTGATTACCAAAAATATGCTTGGAAAAAAGTTATTTCGCATGGTACGAAAAAGAGATGATCGAAAATATCTGTCTCCAGAATCGGAATCGAACTTTGATGGGTGGGTTTATAGGTGTATTTTGACCCGCTGAATCCAAAAATCCAACCTTTGTTGAACGAAAATACACCTGGAAAGAAGTTATTTCGCATGGTACGAAAAAGAGATGATCGAAAATATTTTTTTTCAGAATCGAGATCGGACTTCAATGGGTGAGTTTCTAGGGGTATTTCGACCCGCTGAATCCAAAAATCCGACCTCTTATGACCAAAAACATGCTCGGAAAAAAGTTATTTCGCATGGTACGAAAAAGAGATGATCGAAAATATCTGTCTCCAGAATCGGAATCGAACTTTGATGGGTGGGTTTATAGGTGTATTTTGACCCGCTGAATCCAAAAATCCAACCTTTGTTCGACGAAAATACACCTGGAAAGAAGTTATTTCGCATGGTACGAAAAAGAGATGATCGAAAATATTTTTTTTCAGAATCGAGATCGGACTTTAATGGGTGAGTTTCTAGGTGTATTTCGACCCCCTGAATCCGAAAATCCAACCTCTGATGACCAAAAATATGCTTGGAAAAAAGTTATTTCGCATGGTACGAAAAAGAGATGATCGAAAATATTTTTTTTCAGAATCAAGATCGGACTTTGATGGGTGAGTTTCTAGGTGTATTTCGACCCGCTGAATCCAAAAATCCGACCTCTTATGACCAAAAACATGCTTGGAAAAAAGTTATTTCGCATGGTACGAAAAAGAGATGATCGAAAATATTTTCTTTCAGAATCAAAATCGGACTTTGATGGGTGTGTTTCTAGGTGTATTTCGACCCGCTGGATGCGAAAATCCAACCTTTGATGACCAAAAATATGCTTGGAAAAAAGTTATTTCGCATGGTACGAAAAAGAGATGATCGAAAATATCTGTCTCCAGAATCGAAATCGAACTTTGAAGGGTGGGTTTATAGGTGTATCTTGACCCGCTGAATCCAAAAATCCAACCTTTATTACACGAAAATACACCTGGAAAGAAGTTATTTCGCATGGTACGAAAAAGAGATGATCGAAAATATTTTTTTTCAGAATCAAAATCGGACTTTAATGGGTGAGTTTCTAGGTGTATTTCGACCCCCTGAATCCGAAAATCCAACCTCTGATTACCAAAAATATGCTTGGAAAAAAGTTATTTCGCATGGTACGAAAAAGAGATGATCGAAAATATCTGTCTCCAGAATCGGAATCGAACTTTGATGGGTGGGTTTATAGGTGTATTTTGACCCGCTGAATCCAAAAATCCAACCTTTGTTAGACGAAAATACACCTGGAAAGAAGTTATTTCGCATGGTACGAAAAAGAGATGATCGAAAATATTTTTTTTCAGAATCGAGATCGGACTTTAATGGGTGAGTTTCTAGGGGTATTTCGACCCGCTGAATCCAAAAATCCGACCTCTTATGACCAAAAACATGCTCGGAAAAAAGTTATTTCGCATGGTACGAAAAAGAGATGATCGAAAATATCTGTCTCCAGAATCGCAATCGAACTTTGATGGGTGGGTTTATAGGTGTATTTTGACCCGCTGAATCCAAAAATCCAACCTTTGTTCGACGAAAATACACCTGGAAAGAAGTTATTTCGCATGGTACGAAAAAGAGATGATCGAAAATATTTTTTTCAGAATCGAGATCGGACTTTAATGGGTGAGTTTCTAGGTGTATTTCGACCCCCTGAATCCGAAAATCCAACCTCTGATGACCAAAAATATGCTTGGAAAAAAGTTATTTCGCATGGTACGAAAAAGAGATGATCGAAAATATTTTTTTTCAGAATCAAGATCGGACTTTGATGGGTGAGTTTCTAGGTGTATTTCGACCCGCTGAATCCAAAAATCCGACCTCTTATGACCAAAAACATGCTTGGAAAAAAGTTATTTCGCATGGTACGAAAAAGAGATGATCGAAAATATTTTCTTTCAGAATCAAAATCGGACTTTGATGGGTGAGTTTCTAGGTGTATTTCGACCCGCTGGATGCGAAAATCCAACCTTTGATGACCAAAAATATGCTTGGAAAAAAGTTATTTCGCATGGTACGAAAAAGAGATGATCGAAAATATCTGTCTCCAGAATCGAAATCGAACTTTGAAGGGTGGGTTTATAGGTGTATCTTGACCCGCTGAATCCAAAAATCCAACCTTTATTACACGAAAATACACCTGGAAAGAAGTTATTTCGCATGGTACGAAAAAGAGATGATCGAAAATATTTTTTTTCAGAATCAAAATCGGACTTTAATGGGTGAGTTTCTAGGTGTATTTCGACCCCCTGAATCCGAAAATCCAACCTCTGATTACCAAAAATATGCTTGGAAAAAAGTTATTTCGCATGGTACGAAAAAGAAATGATCGAAAATATCTGTCTCCAGAATCGGAATCGAACTTTGATGGGTGGGTTTATAGGTGTATTTTGACCCGCTGAATCCAAAAATCCAACCTTTGTTAGACGAAAATACACCTGGAAAGAAGTTATTTCGCATGGTACGAGAAAGCGAGGATCGAAAATATTTTTTTTCAGAATCGAGATCGGACTTTAATGGGTGAGTTTCTAGGAGTATTTCGACCCGCTGAATCCAAAAATCCGATCTCTTATGACCAAAAACATGCTCGGAAAAAAGTTATTTCGCATGGTACGAAAAAGAGATGATCGAAAATATCTGTCTCCAGAATCGGAATCGAACTTTGATGGGTGGGTTTATAGGTGTATTTTGACCCGCTGAATCCAAAAATCCAACCTTTGTTCGACGAAAATACACCTGGAAAGAAGTTATTTCGCATGGTACGAAAAAGAGATGATCGAAAATATTTTTTTTCAGAATCGAGATCGGACTTTAATGGGTGAGTTTCTAGGTGTATTTCGACCCCCTGAATCCGAAAATCCAACCTCTGATGACCAAAAATATGCTTGGAAAAAAGTTATTTCGCATGGTACGAAAAAGAGATGATCGAAAATATTTTTTTTCAGAATCAAGATCGGACTTTGATGGGTGAGTTTCTAGGTGTATTTCGACCCGCTGAATCCAAAAATCCGACCTCTTATGACCAAAAACATGCTTGGAAAAAAGTTATTTCGCATAGCACGAAAAAGAGATGATCGAAAATATTTTTTTTCAGAATCAAAATCGGACTTTGATGGGTGAGTTTCTAGGTGTATTTCGACCCGCTGGATGCGAAAATCCAACCTTTGATGACCGAAAATATGCTTGGAAAAAAGTTATTTCGCATGGTACGAAAAAGAGATGATCGAAAATATTTTTTTTCAGAATCAAGATTGGACTTTGATGGGTGAGTTTCTAGGTGTATTTCGACCCGCTGAATCGGAAAATCCAAACTTTGATGAGCAAAAATATGCTTGGAAAAAAGTTATTTCGCATGGTACGAAAAAGAGATGATCGAAAATATCTGTCTCCAGAATCGGAATCGAACTTTGATGGGTGGGTTTATAGGTGTATTTTGACCCGCTGAATCCAAAAATCTAACCGTTGTTAGACGAAAATACACCTGGAAAGAAGTTATTCCTTATGGTACGAAAAAGAGATGATCGAAAATATTTTTTTTCAGAATCGAGATCGGACTTTAGTGGGTGCATTTCTAGGTGTATTTCGACCCCCTGGATCCGAAAATCCAACCTCTGATGACCAAAAATATGCTTGGAAAAAAGTTATTTCGCATGGTACGAAAAAGAGATGATCGAAAATATTTTTTTTCAGAATCAAGATCGGACTTTGATGGGTGAGTTTCTAGGTGTATTTCGACCCGCTGAATCAGAAAATCCAAACTTTGATAAGCAAAAATATGCTTGGAAAAAAGTTATTTCGCATGGTACGAAAAAGAGATGATCGAAAATATTTTCTTTCAGAATCAAAATCGGACTTTGATGGGTGAGTTTCTAGGTGTATTTCGACCCGCTGGATGCGAAAATCCAACCTTTGATGACCAAAAATATGCTTGGAATAAAGTTATTTCGCATGGTACGAAAAAGAGATGATCGAAAATATCTGTCTCCAGAATCGAAATCGAACTTTGAAGGGTGGGTTTATAGGTGTATCTTGACCCGCTGAATCCAAAAATCCAACCTTTCTTACACGAAAATACACCTGGAAAGAAGTTATTTCGCATGGTACGAAAAAGAGATGATCGAAAATATCTGTCTCCAGAATCGGAATCGAACTTTGATGGGTGGGTTTATAGGTGTATTTTGACCCGCTGAATCCAAAAATCCAACCGTTGTTACACGAAAATACACCTGGAAAGAAGTTATTCCTTATGGTACGAAAAAGAGATGATCGAAAATATTTTTTTTCAGAATCAAGATCGGACTTTGATGGGTGAGTTTCTAGGTGTATTTCGACCCGCTGAATCCGAAAATCCAAACTTTGATAAGCAAAAATATGCTTGGAAAAAAGTTATTTCGCATGGTACGAAAAAGAGATGATCGAAAATATTTTTTTTCAGAATCGAGATCGGACTTTAATGGGTGCATTTCTAGGTGTATTTCGACCCCCTGGATCCGAAAATCCAACCTCTGATGACCAAAAATATGCTTGGAAAAAAGTTATTTCGCATGGTACGAAAAAGAGATGATCGAAAATATTTTTTTTCAGAATCAAGATCGGACTTTGATGGGTGAGTTTCTAGGTGTATTTCGACCCGCTGAATCCAAAAATCCGACCTCTTATGACCAAAAACATGCTTGGAAAAAAGTTATTTCGCATGGTACGAAAAAGAGATGATCGAAAATATTTTCTTTCAGAATCAAAATCGGACTTTGATGGGTGAGTTTCTAGGTGTATTTCGACCCGCTGGATGCGAAAATCCAACCTTTGATGACCAAAAATATGCTTGGAAAAAAGTTATTTCGCATGGTACGAAAAAGAGATGATCGAAAATATCTGTCTCCAGAATCGAAATCGAACTTTGAAGGGTGGGTTTATAGGTGTATCTTGACCCGCTGAATCCAAAAATCCAACCTTTATTACACGAAGATACACCTGGAAAGAAGTTATTTCGCATGGTACGAAAAAGAGATGATCGAAAATATTTTTTTTCAGAATCAAAATCGGACTTTAATGGGTGAGTTTCTAGGTGTATTTCGACCCCCTGAATCCGAAAATCCAACCTCTGATTACCAAAAATATGCTTGGAAAAAAGTTATTTCGCATGGTACGAAAAAGAAATGATCGAAAATATCTGTCTCCAGATTTGGAATCGAACTTTGATGGGTGGGTTTATAGGTGTATTTTGACCCGCTGAATCCAAAAATCCAACCTTTGTTAGACGAAAATACACCTGGAAAGAAGTTATTTCGCATGGTACGAGAAAGCGAGGATCGAAAATATTTTTTTTCAGAATCGAGATCGGACTTTAATGGGTGAGTTTCTAGGAGTATTTCGACCCGCTGAATCCAAAAATCCGATCTCTTATGACCAAAAACATGCTCGGAAAAAAGTTATTTCGCATGGTACGAAAAAGAGATGATCGAAAATATCTGTCTCCAGAATCGGAATCGAACTTTGATGGGTGGGTTTATAGGTGTATTTTGACCCGCTGAATCCAAAAATCCAACCTTTGTTCGACGAAAATACACCTGGAAAGAAGTTATTTCGCATGGTACGAAAAAGAGATGATCGAAAATATTTTTTTTCAGAATCGAGATCGGACTTTAATGGGTGAGTTTCTAGGTGTATTTCGACCCCCTGAATCCGAAAATCCAACCTCTGATGACCAAAAATATGCTTGGAAAAAAGTTATTTCGCATGGTACGAAAAAGAGATGATCGAAAATATTTTTTTTCAGAATCAAGATCGGACTTTGATGGGTGAGTTTCTAGGTGTATTTCGACCCGCTGAATCCAAAAATCCGACCTCTTATGACCAAAAACATGCTTGGAAAAAAGTTATTTCGCATAGCACGAAAAAGAGATGATCGAAAATATTTTTTTTCAGAATCAAAATCGGACTTTGATGGGTGAGTTTCTAGGTGTATTTCGACCCGCTGGATGCGAAAATCCAACCTTTGATGACCGAAAATATGCTTGGAAAAAAGTTATTTCGCATGGTACGAAAAAGAGATGATCGAAAATATTTTTTTTCAGAATCAAGATTGGACTTTGATGGGTGAGTTTCTAGGTGTATTTCGACCCGCTGAATCGGAAAATCCAAACTTTGATGAGCAAAAATATGCTTGGAAAAAAGTTATTTCGCATGGTACGAAAAAGAGATGATCGAAAATATCTGTCTCCAGAATCGGAATCGAACTTTGATGGGTGGGTTTATAGGTGTATTTTGACCCGCTGAATCCAAAAATCTAACCGTTGTTAGACGAAAATACACCTGGAAAGAAGTTATTCCTTATGGTACGAAAAAGAGATGATCGAAAATATTTTTTTTCAGAATCGAGATCGGACTTTAGTGGGTGCATTTCTAGGTGTATTTCGACCCCCTGGATCCGAAAATCCAACCTCTGATGACCAAAAATATGCTTGGAAAAAAGTTATTTCGCATGGTACGAAAAAGAGATGATCGAAAATATTTTTTTTCAGAATCAAGATCGGACTTTGATGGGTGAGTTTCTAGGTGTATTTCGACCCGCTGAATCAGAAAATCCAAACTTTGATAAGCAAAAATATGCTTGGAAAAAAGTTATTTCGCATGGTACGAAAAAGAGATGATCGAAAATATTTTCTTTCAGAATCAAAATCGGACTTTGATGGGTGAGTTTCTAGGTGTATTTCGACCCGCTGGATGCGAAAATCCAACCTTTGATGACCAAAAATATGCTTGGAATAAAGTTATTTCGCATGGTACGAAAAAGAGATGATCGAAAATATCTGTCTCCAGAATCGAAATCGAACTTTGAAGGGTGGGTTTATAGGTGTATCTTGACCCGCTGAATCCAAAAATCCAACCTTTCTTACACGAAAATACACCTGGAAAGAAGTTATTTCGCATGGTACGAAAAAGAGATGATCGAAAATATCTGTCTCCAGAATCGGAATCGAACTTTGATGGGTGGGTTTATAGGTGTATTTTGACCCGCTGAATCCAAAAATCCAACCGTTGTTACACGAAAATACACCTGGAAAGAAGTTATTCCTTATGGTACGAAAAAGAGATGATCGAAAATATTTTTTTTCAGAATCAAGATCGGACTTTGATGGGTGAGTTTCTAGGTGTATTTCGACCCGCTGAATCCGAAAATCCAAACTTTGATAAGCAAAAATATGCTTGGAAAAAAGTTATTTCGCATGGTACGAAAAAGAGATGATCGAAAATATTTTTTTTCAGAATCGAGATCGGACTTTAATGGGTGCATTTCTAGGTGTATTTCGACCCCCTGGATCCGAAAATCCAACCTCTGATGACCAAAAATTTGCTTGGAAAAAAGTTATTTCGCATGGTACGAAAAAGAGATGATCGAAAATATTTTTTTTCAGAATCAAGATCGGACTTTGATGGGTGAGTTTCTAGGTGTATTTCGACCCGCTGATTCCAAAAATCCGACCTCTTATGACCAAAAACATGCTTGGAAAAAAGTTATTTCGCATGGTACGAAAAAGAGATGATCGAAAATATTTTTTTTCAGAATCAAAATCGGACTTTAATGGGTGAGTTTCTAGGTGTATTTCGACCCCCTGAATCCGAAAATCCAACCTCTGATGACCAAAAATATGCTTGGAAAAAAGATATTTCGCATGGTACGAAAAAGAGATGATCGAAAATATCTGTCTCCAGAATCGGAATCGAACTTTGATGGGTGGGTTTATAGGTGTATTTTGACCCGCTGAATCCAAAAATCCAACCGTTGTTACACGAAAATACACCTGGAAAGAAGTTATTCCTTATGGTACGAAAAAGAGATGATCGAAAATATTTTTTTTCAGAATCGAGATCGGACTTTGATGGGTGAGTTTCTAGGTGTATTTCGACCCCCTGAATCCGAAAATCCAACCTCTGATGACCAAAAATATGCTTGGAAAAAAGTTATTTCGCATGGTACGAAAAAGAGATGATCGAAAATATTTTTTTTCAGAATCAAGATCGGACTTTGATGGGTGAGTTTCTAGGTGTATTTCGACCCGCTGAATCCGAAAATCCAAACTTTGATAAGCAAAAATATGCTTGGAAAAAAGTTATTTCGCATGGTACGAAAAAGAGATGATCGAAAATATTTTCTTTCAGAATCAAAATCGGACTTTGATGGGTGAGTTTCTAGGTGTATTTCGACCCGCTGGATGCGAAAATCCAACATTTGATGACCAAAAATAGGCTTGGAAAAAAGTTATTTCGCATGGTACGAAAAAGAGATGATCGAAAATATCTGTCTCCAGAATCGAAATCGAACTTTGAAGGGTGGGTTTATAGGTGTATCTTGACCCGCTGAATCCAAAAATCCAACCTTTGTTACACGAAAATACACCTGGAAAGAAGTTATTTCGCATGGTACGAAAAAGAGATGATCGAAAATATTTTTTTTCAGAATCAAAATCGGACTTTAATGGGTGAGTTTCTAGGTGTATTTCGACCCCCTGAATCCGAAAATCCAACCTCTGATGACCAAAAATATGCTTGGAAAAAAGTTATTTCGCATGGTACGAAAAAGAGATGATCGAAAATATCTGTCTCCAGAATCGGAATCGAACTTTGATGGGTGGGTTTATAGGTGTATTTTGACCCGCTGAATCCAAAAATCTAACCGTTGTTAGACGAAAATACACCTGGAAAGAAGTTATTCCTTATGGTACGAAAAAGAGATGATCGAAAATATTTTTTTTCAGAATCGAGATCGGACTTTAATGGGTGCATTTCTAGGTGTATTTCGACCCCCTGGATCCGAAAATCCAACCTCTGATGACCAAAAATATGCTTGGAAAAAAGTTATTTCGCATGGTACGAAAAAGAGATGATCGAAAATATTTTTTTTCAGAATCAAGATCGGACTTTGATGGGTGAGTTTCTAGGTGTATTTCGACCCGCTGATTCCAAAAATCCGACCTCTTATGACCAAAAACATGCTTGGAAAAAAGTTATTTCGCATGGTACGAAAAAGAGATGATCGAAAATATTTTTTTTCAGAATCGAGATCGGACTTTAATGGGTGAGTTTCTAGGTGTATTTCGACCCCCTGAATCCGAAAATCCAACCTCTGATGACCAAATATATGCTTGGAAAAAAGTTATTTCGCATGGTACGAAAAAGAGATGATCGAAAATATTTTTTTTCAGAATCAAGATCGGACTTTGATGGGTGAGTTTCTAGGTGTATTTCGACCCGCTGAATCCGAAAATCCAAACTTTGATAAGCAAAAATATGCTTGGAAAAAAGTTATTTCGCATGGTACGAAAAAGAGATGATCGAAAATATTTTTTTTCAGAATCGAGATCGGACTTTAATGGGTGCATTTCTAGGTGTATTTCGACCCCCTGGATCCGAAAATCCAACCTCTGATGACCAAAAATTTGCTTGGAAAAAAGTTATTTCGCATGGTACGAAAAAGAGATGATCGAAAATATTTTTTTTCAGAATCAAGATCGGACTTTGATGGGTGAGTTTCTAGGTGTATTTCGACCCGCTGATTCCAAAAATCCGACCTCTTATGACCAAAAACATGCTTGGAAAAAAGTTATTTCGCATGGTACGAAAAAGAGATGATCGAAAATATTTTTTTTCAGAATCAAAATCGGACTTTAATGGGTGAGTTTCTAGGTGTATTTCGACCCCCTGAATCCGAAAATCCAACCTCTGATGACCAAAAATATGCTTGGAAAAAAGATATTTCGCATGGTACGAAAAAGAGATGATCGAAAATATCTGTCTCCAGAATCGGAATCGAACTTTGATGGGTGGGTTTATAGGTGTATTTTGACCCGCTGAATCCAAAAATCCAACCGTTGTTACACGAAAATACACCTGGAAAGAAGTTATTCCTTATGGTACGAAAAAGAGATGATCGAAAATATTTTTTTTCAGAATCGAGATCGGACTTTGATGGGTGAGTTTCTAGGTGTATTTCGACCCCCTGAATCCGAAAATCCAACCTCTGATGACCAAAAATATGCTTGGAAAAAAGTTATTTCGCATGGTACGAAAAAGAGATGATCGAAAATATTTTTTTTCAGAATCAAGATCGGACTTTGATGGGTGAGTTTCTAGGTGTATTTCGACCCGCTGAATCCGAAAATCCAAACTTTGATAAGCAAAAATATGCTTGGAAAAAAGTTATTTCGCATGGTACGAAAAAGAGATGATCGAAAATATTTTCTGTCAGAATCAAAATCGGACTTTGATGGGTGAGTTTCTAGGTGTATTTCGACCCGCTGGATGCGAAAATCCAACATTTGATGACCAAAAATAGGCTTGGAAAAAAGTTATTTCGCATGGTACGAAAAAGAGATGATCGAAAATATCTGTCTCCAGAATCGAAATCGAACTTTGAAGGGTGGGTTTATAGGTGTATCTTGACCCGCTGAATCCAAAAATCCAACCTTTGTTACACGAAAATACACCTGGAAAGAAGTTATTTCGCATGGTACGAAAAAGAGATGATCGAAAATATTTTTTTTCAGAATCAAAATCGGACTTTAATGGGTGAGTTTCTAGGTGTATTTCGACCCCCTGAATCCGAAAATACAACCTCTGATGACCAAAAATATGCTTGGAAAAAAGTTATTTCGCATGGTACGAAAAAGAGATGATCGAAAATATCTGTCTCCAGAATCGGAATCGAACTTTGATGGGTGGGTTTATAGGTGTATTTTGACCCGCTGAATCCAAAAATCCAACCTTTGTTAGACGAAAATACACCTGGAAAGAAGTTATTTCGCATGGTACGAAAAAGAGATGATCGAAAATATTTTTTTTCAGAATCGAGATCGGACTTTAATGGGTGAGTTTCTAGGGGTATTTCGACCCGCTGAATCCAAAAATCCGACCTCTTATGACCAAAAACATGCTCAGAAAAAAGTTATTTCGCATGGTACGAAAAAGAGATGATCGAAAATATCTGTCTCCAGAATCGGAATCGAACTTTGATGGGTGGGTTTATAGGTGTATTTTGACCCGCTGAATCCAAAAATCCAACCTTTGTTAGACGAAAATACACCTGGAAAGAAGTTATTTCGCATGGTACGAAAAAGAGATGATCGAAAATATTTTTTTTCAGAATCGAGATCGGACTTTAATGGGTGAGTTTCTAGGTGTATTCCGACCCCCTGAATCCGAAAATCCAACCTCTGATGACCAAAAATATGCTTGGAAAAAAGTTATTTCGCATGGTACGAAAAAGAGATGATCGAAAATATTTTTTTTCAGAATCAAGATCGGACTTTGATGGGTGAGTTTCTAGGTGTATTTCGACCCGCTGATTCCAAAAATCCGACCTCTTATGACCAAAAACATGCTTGGAAAAAAGTTATTTCGCATGGTACGAAAAAGAGATGATCGAAAATATTTTTTTTCAGAATCGAGATCGGACTTTAATGGGTGAGTTTCTAGGTGTATTTCGACCCCCTGAATCCGAAAATCCAACCTCTGATGACCAAATATATGCTTGGAAAAAAGTTATTTCGCATGGTACGAAAAAGAGATGATCGAAAATATTTTTTTTCAGAATCAAGATCGGACTTTGATGGGTGAGTTTCTAGGTGTATTTTGACCCGCTGAATCCGAAAATCCAAACTTTGATAAGCAAAAATATGCTTGGAAAAAAGTTATTTCGCATGGTACGAAAAAGAGATGATCGAAAATATCTGTCTCCAGAATCGAAATCGAACTTTGAAGGGTGGGTTTATAGGTGTATCTTGACCCGCTGAATCCAAAAATCCAACCTTTATTACACGAAAATACACCTGGAAAGAAGTTATTTCGCATGGTACGAAAAAGAGATGATCGAAAATATTTTTTTTCAGAATCAAAATCGGACTTTAATGGGTGAGTTTCTAGGTGTATTTCGACCCCCTGAATCCGAAAATCCAACCTCTGATTACCAAAAATATGCTTGGAAAAAAGTTATTTCGCATGGTACGAAAAAGAGATGATCGAAAATATTTTCTTTCAGAATCAAAATCGGACTTTGATGGGTGGGTTTCTAGGTGTATTTCGACCCGCTGGATGCGAAAATCCAACATTTGATGACCAAAAATAGGCTTGGAAAAAAGTTATTTCGCATGGTACGAAAAAGAGATGATCGAAAATATCTGTCTCCAGAATCGAAATCGAACTTTGAAGGGTGGGTTTATAGGTGTATCTTGACCCGCTGAATCCAAAAATCCAACCTTTGTTACACGAAAATACACCTGGAAAGAAGTTATTTCGCATGGTACGAAAAAGAGATGATCGAAAATATTTTTTTTCAGAATCAAAATCGGACTTTAATGGGTGAGTTTCTAGGTGTATTTCGACCCCCTGAATCCGAAAATCCAACCTCTGATGACCAAAAATATGCTTGGAAAAAAGTTATTTCGCATGGTACGAAAAAGAGATGATCGAAAATATCTGTCTCCAGAATCGGAATCGAACTTTGATGGGTGGGTTTATAGGTGTATTTTGACCCGCTGAATCCAAAAATCTAACCGTTGTTAGACGAAAATACACCTGGAAAGAAGTTATTCCTTATGGTACGAAAAAGAGATGATCGAAAATATTTTTTTCAGAATCGAGATCGGACTTTAATGGGTGCATTTCTAGGTGTATTTCGACCCCCTGGATCCGAAAATCCAACCTCTGATGACCAAAAATATGCTTGGAAAAAAGTTATTTCGCATGGTACGAAAAAGAGATGATCGAAAATATTTTTTTTCAGAATCAAGATCGGACTTTGATGGGTGAGTTTCTAGGTGTATTTCGACCCGCTGATTCCAAAAATCCGACCTCTTATGACCAAAAACATGCTTGGAAAAAAGTTATTTCGCATGGTACGAAAAAGAGATGATCGAAAATATTTTTTTTCAGAATCGAGATCGGACTTTAATGGGTGAGTTTCTAGGTGTATTTCGACCCCCTGAATCCGAAAATCCAACCTCTGATGACCAAATATATGCTTGGAAAAAAGTTATTTCGCATGGTACGAAAAAGAGATGATCGAAAATATTTTTTTTCAGAATCAAGATCGGACTTTGATGGGTGAGTTTCTAGGTGTATTTCGACCCGCTGAATCCGAAAATCCAAACTTTGATAAGCAAAAATATGCTTGGAAAAAAGTTATTTCGCATGGTACGAAAAAGAGATGATCGAAAATATTTTCTTTCAGAATCAAAATCGGACTTTGATGGGTGAGTTTCTAGGTGTATTTCGACCCGCTGGATGCGAAAATCCAACCTTTGATGACCAAAAATATGCTTGGAAAAAAGTTATTTCGCATGGTACGAAAAAGAGATGATCGAAAATATCTGTCTCCAGAATCGAAATCGAACTTTGAAGGGTGGGTTTATAGGTGTATCTTGACCCGCTGAATCCAAAAATCCAACCTTTGTTACACGAAAATACACCTGGAAAGAAGTTATTTCGCATGGTACGAAAAAGAGATGATCGAAAATATTTTTTTTCAGAATCAAAATCGGACTTTAATGGGTGAGTTTCTAGGTGTATTTCGACCCCCTGAATCCAAAAATCCAACCTCTGATGACCAGAAATATGCTTGGAAAAAAGATATTTCGCATGGTACGAAAAAGAGATGATCGAAAATATCTGTCTCCAGAATCGGAATCGAACTTTGATGGGTGGGTTTATAGGTGTATTTTGACCCGCTGAATCCAAAAATCCAACCGTTGTTACACGAAAATACACCTGGAAAGAAGTTATTCCTTATGGTACGAAAAAGAGATGATCGAAAATATTTTTTTTCAGAATCGAGATCGGACTTTGATGGGTGAGTTTCTAGGTGTATTTCGACCCCCTGAATCCGAAAATCCAACCTCTGATGACCAAAAATATGCTTGGAAAAAAGTTATTTCGCATGGTACGAAAAAGAGATGATCGAAAATATTTTTTTTCAGAATCGAGATCGGACTTTAATGGGTGAGTTTCTAGGTGTATTCCGACCCCCTGAATCCGAAAATCCAACCTCTGATGACCAAAAATATGCTTGGAAAAAAGTTATTTCGCATGGTACGAAAAAGAGATGATCGAAAATATTTTTTTTCAGAATCAAGATCGGACTTTGATGGGTGAGTTTCTAGGTGTATTTCGACCCGCTGATTCCAAAAATCCGACCTCTTATGACCAAAAACATGCTTGGAAAAAAGTTATTTCGCATGGTACGAAAAAGAGATGATCGAAAATATTTTTTTTCAGAATCGAGATCGGACTTTAATGGGTGAGTTTCTAGGTGTATTTCGACCCCCTGAATCCGAAAATCCAACCTCTGATGACCAAATATACGCTTGGAAAAAAGTTATTTCGCATGGTACGAAAAAGAGATGATCGAAAATATTTTTTTTCAGAATCAAGATCGGACTTTGATGGGTGAGTTTCTAGGTGTATTTCGACCCGCTGAATCCGAAAATCCAAACTTTGATAAGCAAAAATATGCTTGGAAAAAAGTTATTTCGCATGGTACGAAAAAGAGATGATCGAAAATATTTTCTTTCAGAATCAAAATCGGACTTTGATGGGTGAGTTTCTAGGTGTATTTCGACCCGCTGGATGCGAAAATCCAACCTTTGATGACCAAAAATATGCTTGGAAAAAAGTTATTTCGCATGGTACGAAAAAGAGATGATCGAAAATATCTGTCTCCAGAATCGAAATCGAACTTTGAAGGGTGGGTTTATAGGTGTATCTTGACCCGCTGAATCAAAAAATCCAACCTTTATTACACGAAAATACACCTGGAAAGAAGTTATTTCGCATGGTACGAAAAAGAGATGATCGAAAATATTTTTTTTCAGAATCAAAATCGGACTTTAATGGGTGAGTTTCTAGGTGTATTTCGACCCCCTGAATCCGAAAATCCAACCTCTGATTACCAAAAATATGCTTGGAAAAAAGTTATTTCGCATGGTACGAAAAAGAGATGATCGAAAATATCTGTCTCCAGAATCGGAATCGAACTTTGATGGGTGGGTTTATAGGTGTATTTTGACCCGCTGAATCCAAAAATCCAACCTTTGTTAGACGAAAATACACCTGGAAAGAAGTTATTTCGCATGGTACGGAAAAGAGATGATCGAAAATATTTTTTTTCAGAATCGAGATCGGACTTTAATGGGTGAGTTTCTAGGGGTATTTCGACCCGCTGAATCCAAAAATCCGACCTCTTATGACCAAAAACATGCTCGGAAAAAAGTTATTTCGCATGGTACGAAAAAGAGATGATCGAAAATATCTGTCTCCAGAATCGGAATCGAACTTTGATGGGTGGGTTTATAGGTGTATTTTGACCCGCTGAATCCAAAAATCCAACCTTTGTTACATGAAAATACACCTGGAAAGAAGTTATTTCGCATGGTACGAAAAAGAGATGATCGAAAATATTTTTTTTCAGAATCGAGATCGGACTTTAATGGGTGAGTTTCTAGGTGTATTTCGACCCCCTGAATCCGAAAATCCAACCTCTGATGACCAAAAATATGCTTGGAAAAAAGTTATTTCGCATGGTACGAAAAAGAGATGATCGAAAATATTTTTTTTCAGAATCAAGATCGGACTTTGATGGGTGAGTTTCTAGGTGTATTTCGACCCGCTGAATCCAAAAATCCGACCTCTTATGACCAAAAACATGCTTGGAAAAAAGTCATTTCGCATGGTACGAAAAAGAGATGATCGAAAATATTTTTTTTCAGAATCAAAATCGGACTTTGATGGGTGAGTTTCTAGGTGTATTTCGACCCGCTGGATGCGAAAATCCAACCTTTGATGACCGAAAATATGTTCGGAAAAAAGTTATTTCGCATGGTACGAAAAAGAGATGATCGAAAATATTTTTTTTCAGAATCAAGATCGGACTTTGATGGGTGAGTTTCTAGGTGTATTTCGACCCGCTGAATCCGAAAATCCAAACTTTGATGAGCAAAAATATGCTTGGAAAAAAGTTATTTCGCATGGTACGAAAAAGAGATGATCGAAAATATCTGTCTCCAGAATCGGAATCGAACTTTGATGGGTGGGTTTATAGGTGTATTTTGACCCGCTGAATCCAAAAATCCAACCGGTGTTACACGAAAATACACCTGGAAAGAAGTTATTCCTTATGGTACGAAAAAGAGATGATCGAAAATATTTTTTTTCAGAATCGAGATCGGACTTTAATGGGTGAGTTTCTAGGTGTATTTCGACCCCCTGAATCCGAAAATCCAACCTCTGATGACCAAAAATATGCTTGGAAAAAAGTTATTTCGCATGGTACGAAAAAGAGATGATCGAAAATATTTTTTTTTCAGAATCAAGATCGGACTTTGATGGGTGAGTTTCTAGGTGTATTTCGACCCGCTGAATCCGAAAATCCAAACTTTGATCAGCAAAAATATGCTTGGAAAAAAGTTATTTCGCATGGTACGAAAAAGAGATGATCGAAAATATTTTCTTTCAGAATCAAAATCGGACTTTGATGGGTGAGTTTCTAGGTGTATTTCGACCCGCTGGATGCGAAAATCCAACATTTGATGACCAAAAATAGGCTTGGAAAAAAGTTATTTCGCATGGTACGAAAAAGAGATGATCGAAAATATCTGTCTCCAGAATCGAAATCGAACTTTGAAGGGTGGGTTTATAGGTGTATCTTGACCCGCTGAATCCAAAAATCCAACCTTTGTTACACGAAAATACACCTGGAAAGAAGTTATTTCGCATGGTACGAAAAAGAGATGATCGAAAATATCTGTCTCCAGAATCGGAATCGAACTTTGATGGGTGGGTTTATAGGTGTATTTTGACCCGCTGAATCCAAAAATCCAACCTTTGTTAGACGAAAATACACCTGGAAAGAAGTTATTTCGCATGGTACGAAAAAGAGATGATCGAAAATATTTTTTTTCAGAATCGAGATCGGACTTTAATGGGTGAGTTTCTAGGGGTATTCCGACCCGCTGAATCCAAAAATCCGACCTCTTATGACCAAAAACATGCTCAGAAAAAAGTTATTTCGCATGGTACGAAAAAGAGATGATCGAAAATATCTGTCTCCAGAATCGGAATCGAACTTTGATGGGTGGGTTTATAGGTGTATTTTGACCCGCTGAATCCAAAAATCCAACCTTTGTTACACGAAAATACACCTGGAAAGAAGTTATTTCGCATGGTACGAAAAAGAGATGATCGAAAATATTTTTTTTCAGAATCGAGATCGGACTTTAATGGGTGAGTTTCTAGGTGTATTCCGACCCCCTGAATCCGAAAATCCAACCTCTGATGACCAAAAATATGCTTGGAAAAAAGTTATTTCGCATGGTACGAAAAAGAGATGATCGAAAATATTTTTTTTCAGAATCAAGATCGGACTTTGATGGGTGAGTTTCTAGGTGTATTTCGACCCGCTGATTCCAAAAATCCGACCTCTTATGACCAAAAACATGCTTGGAAAAAAGTTATTTCGCATGGTACGAAAAAGAGATGATCGAAAATATTTTTTTTCAGAATCGAGATCGGACTTTAATGGGTGAGTTTCTAGGTGTATTTCGACCCCCTGAATCCGAAAATCCAACCTCTGATGACCAAATATATGCTTGGAAAAAAGTTATTTCGCATGGTACGAAAAAGAGATGATCGAAAATATTTTTTTTCAGAATCAAGATCGGACTTTGATGGGTGAGTTTCTAGGTGTATTTCGACCCGCTGAATCCGAAAATCCAAACTTTGATGAGCAAAAATATGCTTGGAAAAAAGTTATTTCGCATGGTACGAAAAAGAGATGATCGAAAATATTTTCTTTCAGAATCAAAATCGGACTTTGATGGGTGAGTTTCTAGGTGTATTTCGACCCGCTGGATGCGAAAATCCAACCTTTGATGACCAAAAATATGCTTGGAAAAAAGTTATTTCGCATGGTACGAAAAAGAGATGATCGAAAATATCTGTCTCCAGAATCGAAATCGAACTTTGAAGGGTGGGTTTATAGGTGTATCTTGACCCGCTGAATCCAAAAATCCAACCTTTATTACACGAAAATACACCTGGAAAGAAGTTATTTCGCATGGTACGAAAAAGAGATGATCGAAAATATTTTTTTTCAGAATCAAGATCGGACTTTGATGGGTGAGTTTCTAGGTGTATTTCGACCCGCTGATTCCAAAAATCCGACCTCTTATGACCAAAAACATGCTTGGAAAAAAGTTATTTCGCATGGTACGAAAAAGAGATGATCGAAAATATTTTTTTTCAGAATCGAGATCGGACTTTAATGGGTGAGTTTCTAGGTGTATTTCGACCCCCTGAATCCGAAAATCCAACCTCTGATGACCAAATATATGCTTGGAAAAAAGTTATTTCGCATGGTACGAAAAAGAGATGATCGAAAATATTTTTTTTCAGAATCAAGATCGGACTTTGATGGGTGAGTTTCTAGGTGTATTTCGACCCGCTGAATCCGAAAATCCAAACTTTGATGAGCAAAAATATGCTTGGAAAAAAGTTATTTCGCATGGTACGAAAAAGAGATGATCGAAAATATTTTCTTTCAGAATCAAAATCGGACTTTGATGGGTGAGTTTCTAGGTGTATTTCGACCCGCTGGATGCGAAAATCCAACCTTTGATGACCAAAAATATGCTTGGAAAAAAGTTATTTCGCATGGTACGAAAAAGAGATGATCGAAAATATCTGTCTCCAGAATCGAAATCGAACTTTGAAGGGTGGGTTTATAGGTGTATCTTGACCCGCTGAATCCAAAAATCCAACCTTTATTACACGAAAATACACCTGGAAAGAAGTTATTTCGCATGGTACGAAAAAGAGATGATCGAAAATATTTTTTTTCAGAATCAAAATCGGACTTTAATGGGTGAGTTTCTAGGTGTATTTCGACCCCCTGAATCCGAAAATCCAACCTCTGATTACCAAAAATATGCTTGGAAAAAAGTTATTTCGCATGGTACGAAAAAGAGATGATCGAAAATATCTGTCTCCAGAATCGGAATCGAACTTTGATGGGTGGGTTTATAGGTGTATTTTGACCCGCTGAATCCAAAAATCCAACCTTTGTTAGAAGAAAATACACCTGGAAAGAAGTTATTTCGCATGGTACGAAAAAGAGATGATCGAAAATATTTTTTTTCAGAATCGAGATCGGACTTTAATGGGTGAGTTTCTAGGGGTATTTCGACCCGCTGAATCCAAAAATCCGACCTCTTATGACCAAAAACATGCTCAGAACAAAGTTATTTCGCATGGTACGAAAAAGAGATGATCGAAAATATCTGTCTCCAGAATCGGAATCGAACTTTGATGGGTGGGTTTATAGGTGTATTTTGACCCGCTGAATCCAAAAATCCAACCTTTGTTACACGAAAATACACCTGGAAAGAAGTTATTTCGCATGGTACGAAAAAGAGATGATCGAAAATATTTTTTTTCAGAATCGAGATCGGACTTTAATGGGTGAGTTTCTAGGTGTATTCCGACCCCCTGAATCCGAAAATCCAACCTCTGATGACCAAAAATATGCTTGGAAAAAAGTTATTTCGCATGGTACGAAAAAGAGATGATCGAAAATATTTTTTTTCAGAATCAAGATCGGACTTTGATGGGTGAGTTTCTAGGTGTATTTCGACCCGCTGATTCCAAAAATCCGACCTCTTATGACCAAAAACATGCTTGGAAAAAAGTTATTTCGCATGGTACGAAAAAGAGATGATCGAAAATATTTTTTTTCAGAATCGAGATCGGACTTTAATGGGTGAGTTTCTAGGTGTATTTCGACCCCCTGAATCCGAAAATCCAACCTCTGATGACCAAATATATGCTTGGAAAAAAGTTATTTCGCATGGTACGAAAAAGAGATGATCGAAAATATTTTTTTTCAGAATCAAGATCGGACTTTGATGGGTGAGTTTCTAGGTGTATTTCGACCCGCTGAATCCGAAAATCCAAACTTTGATGAGCAAAAATATGCTTGGAAAAAAGTTATTTCGCATGGTACGAAAAAGAGATGATCGAAAATATTTTCTTTCAGAATCAAAATCGGACTTTGATGGGTGAGTTTCTAGGTGTATTTCGACCCGCTGGATGCGAAAATCCAACCTTTGATGACCAAAAATATGCTTGGAAAAAAGTTATTTCGCATGGTACGAAAAAGAGATGATCGAAAATATCTGTCTCCAGAATCGAAATCGAACTTTGAAGGGTGGGTTTATAGGTGTATCTTGACCCGCTGAATCCAAAAATCCAACCTTTATTACACGAAAATACACCTGGAAAGAAGTTATTTCGCATGGTACGAAAAAGAGATGATCGAAAATATTTTTTTTCAGAATCAAAATCGGACTTTAATGGGTGAGTTTCTAGGTGTATTTCGACCCCCTGAATCCGAAAATCCAACCTCTGATTACCAAAAATATGCTTGGAAAAAAGTTATTTCGCATGGTACGAAAAAGAGATGATCGAAAATATCTGTCTCCAGAATCGGAATCGAACTTTGATGGGTGGGTTTATAGGTGTATTTTGACCCGCTGAATCCAAAAATCCAACCTTTGTTAGACGAAAATACACCTGGAAAGAAGTTATTTCGCATGGTACGGAAAAGAGATGATCGAAAATATTTTTTTTCAGAATCGAGATCGGACTTTAATGGGTGAGTTTCTAGGGGTATTTCGACCCGCTGAATCCAAAAATCCGACCTCTTATGACCAAAAACATGCTCGGAAAAAAGTTATTTCGCATGGTACGAAAAAGAGATGATCGAAAATATCTGTCTCCAGAATCGGAATCGAACTTTGATGGGTGGGTTTATAGGTGTATTTTGACCCGCTGAATCCAAAAATCCAACCTTTGTTACACGAAAATACACCTGGAAAGAAGTTATTTCGCATGGTACGAAAAAGAGATGATCGAAAATATTTTTTTTCAGAATCGAGATCGAACTTTAATGGGTGAGTTTCTAGGTGTATTTCGACCCCCTGAATCCGAAAATCCAACCTCTGATGACCAAAAATATGCTTGGAAAAAAGTTATTTCGCATGGTACGAAAAAGAGATGATCGAAAATATTTTTTTTCAGAATCAAGATCGGACTTTGATGGGTGAGTTTCTAGGTGTATTTCGACCCGCTGAATCCAAAAATCCGACCTCTTATGACCAAAAACATGCTTGGAAAAAAGTCATTTCGCATGGTACGAAAAAGAGATGATCGAAAATATTTTTTTTCAGAATCAAAATCGGACTTTGATGGGTGAGTTTCTAGGTGTATTTCGACCCGCTGGATGCGAAAATCCAACCTTTGATGACCGAAAATATGTTCGGAAAAAAGTTATTTCGCATGGTACGAAAAAGAGATGATCGAAAATATTTTTTTTCAGAATCAAGATCGGACTTTGATGGGTGAGTTTCTAGGTGTATTTCGACCCGCTGAATCCGAAAATCCAAACTTTGATGAGCAAAAATATGCTTGGAAAAAAGTTATTTCGCATGGTACGAAAAAGAGATGATCGAAAATATCTGTCTCCAGAATCGGAATCGAACTTTGATGGGTGGGTTTATAGGTGTATTTTGACCCGCTGAATCCAAAAATCCAACCGGTGTTACACGAAAATACACCTGGAAAGAAGTTATTCCTTATGGTACGAAAAAGAGATGATCGAAAATATTTTTTTTCAGAATCGAGATCGGACTTTAATGGGTGAGTTTCTAGGTGTATTCCGACCCCCTGAATCCGAAAATCCAACCTCTGATGACCAAAAATATGCTTGGAAAAAAGTTATTCCGCATGGTACGAAAAAGAGATGATCGAAAATATTTTTTTTCAGAATCAAGATCGGACTTTGATGGGTGAGTTTCTAGGTGTATTTCGACCCGCTGATTCCAAAAATCCGACCTCTTATGACCAAAAACATGCTTGGAAAAAAGTTATTTCGCATGGTACGAAAAAGAGATGATCGAAAATATTTTTTTTCAGAATCGAGATCGGACTTTAATGGGTGAGTTTCTAGGTGTATTTCGACCCCCTGAATCCGAAAATCCAACCTCTGATGACCAAATATATGCTTGGAAAAAAGTTATTTCGCATGGTACGAAAAAGAGATGATCGAAAATATTTTTTTTCAGAATCAAGATCGGACTTTGATGGGTGAGTTTCTAGGTGTATTTCGACCCGCTGAATCCGAAAATCCAAACTTTGATGAGCAAAAATATGCTTGGAAAAAAGTTATTTCGCATGGTACGAAAAAGAGATGATCGAAAATATTTTCTTTCAGAATCAAAATCGGACTTTGATGGGTGAGTTTCTAGGTGTATTTCGACCCGCTGGATGCGAAAATCCAACCTTTGATGACCAAAAATATGCTTGGAAAAAAGTTATTTCGCATGGTACGAAAAAGAGATGATCGAAAATATCTGTCTCCAGAATCGAAATCGAAGTTTGAAGGGTGGGTTTATAGGTGTATCTTGACCCGCTGAATCCAAAAATCCAACCTTTATTACACGAAAATACACCTGGAAAGAAGTTATTTCGCATGGTACGAAAAAGAGATGATCGAAAATATTTTTTTTCAGAATCAAAATCGGACTTTAATGGGTGAGTTTCTAGGTGTATTTCGACCCCCTGAATCCGAAAATCCAACCTCTGATTACCAAAAATATGCTTGGAAAAAAGTTATTTCGCATGGTACGAAAAAGAGATGATCGAAAATATCTGTCTCCAGAATCGGAATCGAACTTTGATGGGTGGGTTTATAGGTGTATTTTGACCCGCTGAATCCAAAAATCCAACCTTTGTTAGACGAAAATACACCTGGAAAGAAGTTATTTCGCATGGTACGGAAAAGAGATGATCGAAAATATTTTTTTTCAGAATCGAGATCGGACTTTAATGGGTGAGTTTCTAGGTGTATTTCGACCCCCTGAATCCGAAAATCCAACCTCTGATGACCAAAAATATGCTTGGAAAAAAGTTATTTCGCATGGTACGAAAAAGAGATGATCGAAAATATTTTTTTTCAGAATCAAGATCGGACTTTGATGGGTGAGTTTCTAGGTGTATTTCGACCCGCTGAATCCAAAAATCCGACCTCTTATGACCAAAAACATGCTTGGAAAAAAGTCATTTCGCATGGTACGAAAAAGAGATGATCGAAAATATTTTTTTTCAGAATCAAAATCGGACTTTGATGGGTGAGTTTCTAGGTGTATTTCGACCCGCTGGATGCGAAAATCCAACCTTTGATGACCGAAAATATGTTCGGAAAAAAGTTATTTCGCATGGTACGAAAAAGAGATGATCGAAAATATTTTTTTTCAGAATCAAGATCGGACTTTGATGGGTGAGTTTCTAGGTGTATTTCGACCCGCTGAATCCAAAAATCCAAACTTTGATGAGCAAAAATATGCTTGGAAAAAAGTTATTTCGCATGGTACGAAAAAGAGATGATCGAAAATATCTGTCTCCAGAATCGGAATCGAACTTTGATGGGTGGGTTTATAGGTGTATTTTGACCCGCTGAATCCAAAAATCCAACCGGTGTTACACGAAAATACACCTGGAAAGAAGTTATTCCTTATGGTACGAAAAAGAGATGATCGAAAATATTTTTTTTCAGAATCGAGATCGGACTTTAATGGGTGAGTTTCTAGGTGTATTTCGACCCCCTGAATCCGAAAATCCAACCTCTGATGACCAAAAATATGCTTGGAAAAAAGTTATTTCGCATGGTACGAAAAAGAGATGATCGAAAATATTTTTTTTTCAGAATCAAGATCGGACTTTGATGGGTGAGTTTCTAGGTGTATTTCGACCCGCTGAATCCGAAAATCCAAACTTTGATCAGCAAAAATATGCTTGGAAAAAAGTTATTTCGCATGGTACGAAAAAGAGATGATCGAAAATATTTTCTTTCAGAATCAAAATCGGACTTTGATGGGTGAGTTTCTAGGTGTATTTCGACCCGCTGGATGCGAAAATCCAACATTTGATGACCAAAAATAGGCTTGGAAAAAAGTTATTTCGCATGGTACGAAAAAGAGATGATCGAAAATATCTGTCTCCAGAATCGAAATCGAACTTTGAAGGGTGGGTTTATAGGTGTATCTTGACCCGCTGAATCCAAAAATCCAACCTTTGTTACACGAAAATACACCTGGAAAGAAGTTATTTCGCATGGTACGAAAAAGAGATGATCGAAAATATTTTTTTTCAGAATCAAAATCGGACTTTAATGGGTGAGTTTGTAGGTGTATTTCGACCCCCTGAATCCGAAAATCCAACCTCTGATGACCAAAAATATGCTTGGAAAAAAGTTATTTCGCATGGTACGAAAAAGAGATGATCGAAAATATCTGTCTCCGGATCGGAATCGAACTTTGATGGGTGGGTTTATAGGTGTATTTTGACCCGCTGAATCCAAAAATCCAACCTTTGTTAGACGAAAATACACCTGGAAAGAAGTTATTTCGCATGGTACGAAAAAGAGATGATCGAAAATATTTTTTTTCAGAATCGAGATCGGACTTTAATGGGTGAGTTTCTAGGGGTATTTCGACCCGCTGAATCCAAAAATCCGACCTCTTATGACCAAAAACATGCTCAGAAAAAAGTTATTTCGCATGGTACGAAAAAGAGATGATCGAAAATATCTGTCTCCAGAATCGGAATCGAACTTTGATGGGTGGGTTTATAGGTGTATTTTGACCCGCTGAATCCAAAAATCCAACCTTTGTTAGACGAAAATACACCTGGAAAGAAGTTATTTCGCATGGTACGAAAAAGAGATGATCGAAAATATTTTTTTTCAGAATCGAGATCGGACTTTAATGGGTGAGTTTCTAGGTGTATTCCGACCCCCTGAATCCGAAAATCCAACCTCTGATGACCAAAAATATGCTTGGAAAAAAGTTATTCCGCATGGTACGAAAAAGAGATGATCGAAAATATTTTTTTTCAGAATCAAGATCGGACTTTGATGGGTGAGTTTCTAGGTGTATTTCGACCCGCTGATTCCAAAAATCCGACCTCTTATGACCAAAAACATGCTTGGAAAAAAGTTATTTCGCATGGTACGAAAAAGAGATGATCGAAAATATTTTTTTTCAGAATCGAGATCGGACTATAATGGGTGAGTTTCTAGGTGTATTTCGACCCCCTGAATCCGAAAATCCAACCTCTGATGACCAAATATATGCTTGGAAAAAAGTTATTTCGCATGGTACGAAAAAGAGATGATCGAAAATATTTTTTTTCAGAATCAAGATCGGACTTTGATGGGTGAGTTTCTAGGTGTATTTCGACCCGCTGAATCCGAAAATCCAAACTTTGATGAGCAAAAATATGCTTGGAAAAAAGTTATTTCGCATGGTACGAAAAAGAGATGATCGAAAATATTTTCTTTCAGAATCAAAATCGGACTTTGATGGGTGAGTTTCTAGGTGTATTTCGACCCGCTGGATGCGAAAATCCAACCTTTGATGACCAAAAATATGCTTGGAAAAAAGTTATTTCGCATGGTACGAAAAAGAGATGATCGAAAATATCTGTCTCCAGAATCGAAATCGAAGTTTGAAGGGTGGGTTTATAGGTGTATCTTGACCCGCTGAATCCAAAAATCCAACCTTTATTACACGAAAATACACCTGGAAAGAAGTTATTTCGCATGGTACGAAAAAGAGATGATCGAAAATATTTTTTTTCAGAATCAAAATCGGACTTTAATGGGTGAGTTTCTAGGTGTATTTCGACCCCCTGAATCCGAAAATCCAACCTCTGATTACCAAAAATATGCTTGGAAAAAAGTTATTCCGCATGGTACGAAAAAGAGATGATCGAAAATATCTGTCTCCAGAATCGGAATCGAACTTTGATGGGTGGGTTTATAGGTGTATTTTGACCCGCTGAATCCAAAAATCCAACCTTTGTTGGACGAAAATACACCTGGAAAGAAGTTATTTCGCATGGTACGGAAAAGAGATGATCGAAAATATTTTTTTTCAGAATCGAGATCGGACTTTAATGGGTGAGTTTCTAGGGGTATTTCGACCCGCTGAATCCAAAAATCCGACCCCTTATGACCAAAAACATGCTCGGAAAAAAGTTATTTCGCATGGTACGAAAAAGAGATGATCGAAAATATCTGTCTCCAGAATCGGAATCGAACTTTGATGGGTGGGTTTATAGGTGTATTTTGACCCGCTGAATCCAAAAATCCAACCTTTGTTACACGAAAATACACCTGGAAAGAAGTTATTTCGCATGGTACGAAAAAGAGATGATCGAAAATATTTTTTTTCAGAATCGAGATCGGACTTTAATGGGTGAGTTTCTAGGTGTATTCCGACCCCCTGAATCCGAAAATCCAACCTCTGATGACCAAAAATATGCTTGGAAAAAAGTTATTCCGCATGGTACGAAAAAGAGATGATCGAAAATATTTTTTTTCAGAATCAAGATCGGACTTTGATGGGTGAGTTTCTAGGTGTATTTCGACCCGCTGATTCCAAAAATCCGACCTCTTATGACCAAAAACATGCTTGGAAAAAAGTTATTTCGCATGGTACGAAAAAGAGATGATCGAAAATATTTTTTTTCAGAATCGAGATCGGACTTTAATGGGTGAGTTTCTAGGTGTATTTCGACCCCCTGAATCCGAAAATCCAACCTCTGATGACCAAATATATGCTTGGAAAAAAGTTATTTCGCATGGTACGAAAAAGAGATGATCGAAAATATTTTTTTTCAGAATCAAGATCGGACTTTGATGGGTGAGTTTCTAGGTGTATTTCGACCCGCTGAATCCGAAAATCCAAACTTTGATGAGCAAAAATATGCTTGGAAAAAAGTTATTTCGCATGGTACGAAAAAGAGATGATCGAAAATATTTTCTTTCAGAATCAAAATCGGACTTTGATGGGTGAGTTTCTAGGTGTATTTCGACCCGCTGGATGCGAAAATCCAACCTTTGATGACCAAAAATATGCTTGGAAAAAAGTTATTTCGCATGGTACGAAAAAGAGATGATCGAAAATATCTGTCTCCAGAATCGAAATCGAAGTTTGAAGGGTGGGTTTATAGGTGTATCTTGACCCGCTGAATCCAAAAATCCAACCTTTATTACACGAAAATACACCTGGAAAGAAGTTATTTCGCATGGTACGAAAAAGAGATGATCGAAAATATTTTTTTTCAGAATCAAAATCGGACTTTAATGGGTGAGTTTCTAGGTGTATTTCGACCCCCTGAATCCGAAAATCCAACCTCTGATTACCAAAAATATGCTTGGAAAAAAGTTATTTCGCATGGTACGAAAAAGAGATGATCGAAAATATCTGTCTCCAGAATCGGAATCGAACTTTGATGGGTGGGTTTATAGGTGTATTTTGACCCGCTGAATTCAAAAATCCAACCTTTGTTAGACGAAAATACACCTGGAAAGAAGTTATTTCGCATGGTACGGAAAAGAGATGATCGAAAATATTTTTTTTCAGAATCGAGATCGGACTTTAATGGGTGAGTTTCTAGGTGTATTTCGACCCCCTGAATCCGAAAATCCAACCTCTGATGACCAAAAATATGCTTGGAAAAAAGTTATTTCGCATGGTACGAAAAAGAGATGATCGAAAATATTTTTTTTCAGAATCAAGATCGGACTTTGATGGGTGAGTTTCTAGGTGTATTTCGACCCGCTGAATCCAAAAATCCGACCTCTTATGACCAAAAACATGCTTGGAAAAAAGTCATTTCGCATGGTACGAAAAAGAGATGATCGAAAATATTTTTTTTCAGAATCAAAATCGGACTTTGATGGGTGAGTTTCTAGGTGTATTTCGACCCGCTGGATGCGAAAATCCAACCTTTGATGACCGAAAATATGTTCGGAAAAAAGTTATTTCGCATGGTACGAAAAAGAGATGATCGAAAATATTTTTTTTCAGAATCAAGATCGGACTTTGATGGGTGAGTTTCTAGGTGTATTTCGACCCGCTGAATCCAAAAATCCAAACTTTGATGAGCAAAAATATGCTTGGAAAAAAGTTATTTCGCATGGTACGAAAAAGAGATGATCGAAAATATCTGTCTCCAGAATCGGAATCGAACTTTGATGGGTGGGTTTATAGGTGTATTTTGACCCGCTGAATCCAAAAATCCAACCGGTGTTACACGAAAATACACCTGGAAAGAAGTTATTCCTTATGGTACGAAAAAGAGATGATCGAAAATATTTTTTTTCAGAATCGAGATCGGACTTTAATGGGTGAGTTTCTAGGTGTATTTCGACCCCCTGAATCCGAAAATCCAACCTCTGATGACCAAAAATATGCTTGGAAAAAAGTTATTTCGCATGGTACGAAAAAGAGATGATCGAAAATATTTTTTTTTCAGAATCAAGATCGGACTTTGATGGGTGAGTTTCTAGGTGTATTTCGACCCGCTGAATCCGAAAATCCAAACTTTGATCAGCAAAAATATGCTTGGAAAAAAGTTATTTCGCATGGTACGAAAAAGAGATGATCGAAAATATTTTCTTTCAGAATCAAAATCGGACTTTGATGGGTGAGTTTCTAGGTGTATTTCGACCCGCTGGATGCGAAAATCCAACATTTGATGACCAAAAATAGGCTTGGAAAAAAGTTATTTCGCATGGTACGAAAAAGAGATGATCGAAAATATCTGTCTCCAGAATCGAAATCGAACTTTGAAGGGTGGGTTTATAGGTGTATCTTGACCCGCTGAATCCAAAAATCCAACCTTTGTTACACGAAAATACACCTGGAAAGAAGTTATTTCGCATGGTACGAAAAAGAGATGATCGAAAATATTTTTTTTCAGAATCAAAATCGGACTTTAATGGGTGAGTTTGTAGGTGTATTTCGACCCCCTGAATCCGAAAATCCAACCTCTGATGACCAAAAATATGCTTGGAAAAAAGTTATTTCGCATGGTACGAAAAAGAGATGATCGAAAATATCTGTCTCCGGATCGGAATCGAACTTTGATGGGTGGGTTTATAGGTGTATTTTGACCCGCTGAATCCAAAAATCCAACCTTTGTTAGACGAAAATACACCTGGAAAGAAGTTATTTCGCATGGTACGAAAAAGAGATGATCGAAAATATTTTTTTTCAGAATCGAGATCGGACTTTAATGGGTGAGTTTCTAGGGGTATTTCGACCCGCTGAATCCAAAAATCCGACCTCTTATGACCAAAAACATGCTCAGAAAAAAGTTATTTCGCATGGTACGAAAAAGAGATGATCGAAAATATCTGTCTCCAGAATCGGAATCGAACTTTGATGGGTGGGTTTATAGGTGTATTTTGACCCGCTGAATCCAAAAATCCAACCTTTGTTAGACGAAAATACACCTGGAAAGAAGTTATTTCGCATGGTACGAAAAAGAGATGATCGAAAATATTTTTTTTCAGAATCGAGATCGGACTTTAATGGGTGAGTTTCTAGGTGTATTCTGACCCCCTGAATCCGAAAATCCAACCTCTGATGACCAAAAATATGCTTGGAAAAAAGTTATTTCGCATGGTACGAAAAAGAGATGATCGAAAATATTTTTTTTCAGAATCAAGATCGGACTTTGATGGGTGAGTTTCTAGGTGTATTTCGACCCGCTGATTCCAAAAATCCGACCTCTTATGACCAAAAACATGCTTGGAAAAAAGTTATTTCGCATGGTACGAAAAAGAGATGATCGAAAATATTTTTTTTCAGAATCGAGATCGGACTTTAATCGGTGAGTTTCTAGGTGTATTTCGACCCCCTAAATCCGAAAATCCAACCTCTGATTACCAAAAACATGCTTGGAAAAAAGTTATTTCGCATGGTACGAAAAAGAGATGATCGAAAATATTTTTTTTCAGAATCGAGATCGGACTTTAATGGGTGAGTTTCTAGGTGTATTTCGACCCGCTGATTCCAAAAATCCGACCTCTTATGACCAAAAACATGCTTGGAAAAAAGTTATTTCGCATGGTACGAAAAAGAGATGATCGAAAATATTTTTTTTCAGAATCAAGATCGGACTTTGATGGGTGAGTTTCTAGGTGTATTTCGACCCGCTGAATCCGAAAATCCAAACTTTGATAAGCAAAAATATGCTTGGAAAAAAGTTATTTCGCATGGTACGAAAAAGAGATGATCGAAAATATTTTCTTTCAGAATCAAAATCGGACTTTGATGGGTGAGTTTCTAGGTGTATTTCGACCCGCTGGATGCAAAAATCCAACCTTTGATGACCAAAAATATGCTTGGAAAAAAGTTATTTCGCATGGTACGAAAAAGAGATGATCGAAAATATCTGTCTCCAGAATCGAAATCGAACTTTGAAGGGTGGGTTTATAGGTGTATCTTGACCCGCTGAATCCAAAAATCCAACCTTTATTACACGAAAATACACCTGGAAAGAAGTTATTTCGCATGGTACGAAAAAGAGATGATCGAAAATATTTTTTTTCAGAATCAAAATCGGACTTTAATGGGTGAGTTTCTAGGTGTATTTCGACCCCCTGAATCCGAAAATCCAACCTCTGATTACCAAAAATATGCTTGGAAAAAAGTTATTTCGCATGGTACGGAAAAGAGATGATCGAAAATATCTGTCTCCAGAATCGGAATCGAACTTTGATGGGTGGGTTTATAGGTGTATTTTGACCCGCTGAATCCAAAAATCCAACCTTTGTTGAACGAAAATACACCTGGAAAGAAGTTATTTCGCATGGTACGGAAAAGAGATGATCGAAAATATTTTTTTTCAGAATCGAGATCGGACTTTAATGGGTGAGTTTCTAGGGGTATTTCGACCCGCTGAATCCAAAAATCCGACCTCTTATGACCAAAAACATGCTCGGAAAAAAGTTATTTCGCATGGTACGAAAAAGAGATGATCGGAAATATCTGTCTCCAGAATCGGAATCGAACTTTGATGGGTGGGTTTATAGGTGTATTTTGACCCGCTGAATCCAAAAATCCAACCTTTGTTACACGAAAATACACCTGGAAAGAAGTTATTTCGCATGGTACGAAAAAGAGATGATCGAAAATATTTTTTTTCAGAATCGAGATCGGACTTTAATGGGTGAGTTTCTAGGTGTATTTCGACCCCCTGAATCCGAAAATCCAACCTCTGATGACCAAAAATATGCTTGGAAAAAAGTTATTTCGCATGGTACGAAAAAGAGATGATCGAAAATATTTTTTTTCAGAATCAAGATCGGACTTTGATGGGTGAGTTTCTAGGTGTATTTCGACCCGCTGAATCCAAAAATCCGACCTCTTATGACCAAAAACATGCTTGGAAAAAAGTCATTTCGCATGGTACGAAAAAGAGATGATCGAAAATATTTTTTTTCAGAATCAAAATCGGACTTTGATGGGTGAGTTTCTAGGTGTATTTCGACCCGCTGGATGCGAAAATCCAACCTTTGATGACCGAAAATAGTTTCGGAAAAAAGTTATTTCGCATGGTACGAAAAAGAGATGATCGAAAATATTTTTTTTCAGAATCAAGATCGGACTTTGATGGGTGAGTTTCTAGGTGTATTTCGACCCGCTGAATCCGAAAATCCAAACTTTGATGAGCAAAAATATGCTTGGAAAAAAGTTATTTCGCATGGTACGAAAAAGAGATGATCGAAAATATCTGTCTCCAGAATCGGAATCGAACTTTGATGGGTGGGTTTATAGGTGTATTTTGACCCGCTGAATCCAAAAATCCAACCGGTGTTACACGAAAATACACCTGGAAAGAAGTTATTCCTTATGGTACGAAAAAGAGATGATCGAAAATATTTTTTTTCAGAATCGAGATCGGACTTTAATGGGTGAGTTTCTAGGTGTATTTCGACCCCCTGAATCCGAAAATCCAACCTCTGATGACCAAAAATATGCTTGGAAAAAAGTTATTTCGCATGGTACGAAAAAGAGATGATCGAAAATATTTTTTTTTCAGAATCAAGATCGGACTTTGATGGGTGAGTTTCTAGGTGTATTTCGACCCGCTGAATCCGAAAATCCAAACTTTGATCAGCAAAAATATGCTTGGAAAAAAGTTATTTCGCATGGTACGAAAAAGAGATGATCGAAAATATTTTCTTTCAGAATCAAAATCGGACTTTGATGGGTGAGTTTCTAGGTGTATTTCGACCCGCTGGATGCGAAAATCCAACATTTGATGACCAAAAATAGGCTTGGAAAAAAGTTATTTCGCATGGTACGAAAAAGAGATGATCGAAAATATCTGTCTCCAGAATCGAAATCGAACTTTGAAGGGTGGGTTTATAGGTGTATCTTGACCCGCTGAATCCAAAAATCCAACCTTTGTTACACGAAAATACACCTGGAAAGAAGTTATTTCGCATGGTACGAAAAAGAGATGATCGAAAATATTTTTTTTCAGAATCAAAATCGGACTTTAATGGGTGAGTTTCTAGGTGTATTTCGACCCCCTGAATCCGAAAATCCAACCTCTGATGACCAAAAATATGCTTGGAAAAAAGTTATTTCGCATGGTACGAAAAAGAGATGATCGAAAATATCTGTCTCCGGATCGGAATCGAACTTTGATGGGTGGGTTTATAGGTGTATTTTGACCCGCTGAATCCAAAAATCCAACCTTTGTTAGACGAAAATACACCTGGAAAGAAGTTATTTCGCATGGTACGAAAAAGAGATGATCGAAAATATTTTTTTTCAGAATCGAGATCGGACTTTAATGGGTGAGTTTCTAGGGGTATTTCGACCCGCTGAATCCAAAAATCCGACCTCTTATGACCAAAAACATGCTCAGAAAAAAGTTATTTCGCATGGTACGAAAAAGAGATGATCGAAAATATCTGTCTCCAGAATCGGAATCGAACTTTGATGGGTGGGTTTATAGGTGTATTTTGACCCGCTGAATCCAAAAATCCAACCTTTGTTAGACGAAAATACACCTGGAAAGAAGTTATTTCGCATGGTACGAAAAAGAGATGATCGAAAATATTTTCTTTCAGAATCAAAATCGGACTTTGATGGGTGAGTTTCTAGGTGTATTTCGACCCGCTGGATGCGAAAATCCAACCTTTGATGACCAAAAATATGCTTGGAAAAAAGTTATTTCGCATGGTACGAAAAAGAGATGATCGAAAATATCTGTCTCCAGAATCGAAATCGAAGTTTGAAGGGTGGGTTTATAGGTGTATCTTGACCCGCTGAATCCAAAAATCCAACCTTTATTACACGAAAATACACCTGGAAAGAAGTTATTTCGCATGGTACGAAAAAGAGATGATCGAAAATATTTTTTTTCAGAATCAAAATCGGACTTTAATGGGTGAGTTTCTAGGTGTATTTCGACCCCCTGAATCCGAAAATCCAACCTCTGATTACCAAAAATATGCTTGGAAAAAAGTTATTTCGCATGGTACGAAAAAGAGATGATCGAAAATATCTGTCTCCAGAATCGGAATCGAACTTTGATGGGTGGGTTTATAGGTGTATTTTGACCCGCTGAATCCAAAAATCCAACCTTTGTTAGACGAAAATACACCTGGAAAGAAGTTATTTCGCATGGTACGGAAAAGAGATGATCGAAAATATTTTTTTTCAGAATCGAGATCGGACTTTAATGGGTGAGTTTCTAGGTGTATTTCGACCCCCTGAATCCGAAAATCCAACCTCTGATGACCAAAAATATGCTTGGAAAAAAGTTATTTCGCATGGTACGAAAAAGAGATGATCGAAAATATTTTTTTTCAGAATCAAGATCGGACTTTGATGGGTGAGTTTCTAGGTGTATTTCGACCCGCTGAATCCAAAAATCCGACCTCTTATGACCAAAAACATGCTTGGAAAAAAGTCATTTCGCATGGTACGAAAAAGAGATGATCGAAAATATTTTTTTTCAGAATCAAAATCGGACTTTGATGGGTGAGTTTCTAGGTGTATTTCGACCCGCTGGATGCGAAAATCCAACCTTTGATGACCGAAAATATGTTCGGAAAAAAGTTATTTCGCATGGTACGAAAAAGAGATGATCGAAAATATTTTTTTTCAGAATCAAGATCGGACTTTGATGGGTGAGTTTCTAGGTGTATTTCGACCCGCTGAATCCAAAAATCCAAACTTTGATGAGCAAAAATATGCTTGGAAAAAAGTTATTTCGCATGGTACGAAAAAGAGATGATCGAAAATATCTGTCTCCAGAATCGGAATCGAACTTTGATGGGTGGGTTTATAGGTGTATTTTGACCCGCTGAATCCAAAAATCCAACCGGTGTTACACGAAAATACACCTGGAAAGAAGTTATTCCTTATGGTACGAAAAAGAGATGATCGAAAATATTTTTTTTCAGAATCGAGATCGGACTTTAATGGGTGAGTTTCTAGGTGTATTTCGACCCCCTGAATCCGAAAATCCAACCTCTGATGACCAAAAATATGCTTGGAAAAAAGTTATTTCGCATGGTACGAAAAAGAGATGATCGAAAATATTTTTTTTTCAGAATCAAGATCGGACTTTGATGGGTGAGTTTCTAGGTGTATTTCGACCCGCTGAATCCGAAAATCCAAACTTTGATCAGCAAAAATATGCTTGGAAAAAAGTTATTTCGCATGGTACGAAAAAGAGATGATCGAAAATATTTTCTTTCAGAATCAAAATCGGACTTTGATGGGTGAGTTTCTAGGTGTATTTCGACCCGCTGGATGCGAAAATCCAACATTTGATGACCAAAAATAGGCTTGGAAAAAAGTTATTTCGCATGGTACGAAAAAGAGATGATCGAAAATATCTGTCTCCAGAATCGAAATCGAACTTTGAAGGGTGGGTTTATAGGTGTATCTTGACCCGCTGAATCCAAAAATCCAACCTTTGTTACACGAAAATACACCTGGAAAGAAGTTATTTCGCATGGTACGAAAAAGAGATGATCGAAAATATTTTTTTTCAGAATCAAAATCGGACTTTAATGGGTGAGTTTGTAGGTGTATTTCGACCCCCTGAATCCGAAAATCCAACCTCTGATGACCAAAAATATGCTTGGAAAAAAGTTATTTCGCATGGTACGAAAAAGAGATGATCGAAAATATCTGTCTCCGGATCGGAATCGAACTTTGATGGGTGGGTTTATAGGTGTATTTTGACCCGCTGAATCCAAAAATCCAACCTTTGTTACACGAAAATACACCTGGAAAGAAGTTATTTCGCATGGTACGAAAAAGAGATGATCGAAAATATTTTTTTTCAGAATCGAGATCGGACTTTAATGGGTGAGTTTCTAGGGGTATTTCGACCCGCTGAATCCAAAAATCCGACCTCTTATGACCAAAAACATGCTCAGAAAAAAGTTATTTCGCATGGTACGAAAAAGAGATGATCGAAAATATCTGTCTCCAGAATCGGAATCGAACTTTGATGGGTGGGTTTATAGGTGTATTTTGACCCGCTGAATCCAAAAATCCAACCTTTGTTAGACGAAAATACACCTGGAAAGAAGTTATTTCGCATGGTACGAAAAAGAGATGATCGAAAATATTTTTTTTCAGAATCGAGATCGGACTTTAATGGGTGAGTTTCTAGGTGTATTCTGACCCCCTGAATCCGAAAATCCAACCTCTGATGACCAAAAATATGCTTGGAAAAAAGTTATTTCGCATGGTACGAAAAAGAGATGATCGAAAATATTTTTTTTCAGAATCAAGATCGGACTTTGATGGGTGAGTTTCTAGGTGTATTTCGACCCGCTGATTCCAAAAATCCGACCTCTTATGACCAAAAACATGCTTGGAAAAAAGTTATTTCGCATGGTACGAAAAAGAGATGATCGAAAATATTTTTTTTCAGAATCGAGATCGGACTTTAATGGGTGAGTTTCTAGGTGTATTTCGACCCCCTGAATCCGAAAATCCAACCTCTGATGACCAAATATATGCTTGGAAAAAAGTTATTTCGCATGGTACGAAAAAGAGATGATCGAAAATATTTTTTTTCAGAATCAAGATCGGACTTTGATGGGTGAGTTTCTAGGTGTATTTCGACCCGCTGAATCCGAAAATCCAAACTTTGATAAGCAAAAATATGCTTGGAAAAAAGTTATTTCGCATGGTACGAAAAAGAGATGATCGAAAATATTTTCTTTCAGAATCAAAATCGGACTTTGATGGGTGAGTTTCTAGGTGTATTTCGACCCGCTGGATGCGAAAATCCAACCTTTGATGACCAAAAATATGCTTGGAAAAAAGTTATTTCGCATGGTACGAAAAAGAGATGATCGAAAATATCTGTCTCCAGAATCGAAATCGAACTTTGAAGGGTGGGTTTATAGGTGTATCTTGACCCGCTGAATCCAAAAATCCAACCTTTATTACACGAAAATACACCTGGAAAGAAGTTATTTCGCATGGTACGAAAAAGAGATGATCGAAAATATTTTTTTTCAGAATCAAAATCGGACTTTAATGGGTGAGTTTCTAGGTGTATTTCGACCCCCTGAATCCGAAAATCCAACCTCTGATTACCAAAAATATGCTTGGAAAAAAGTTATTTCGCATGGTACGGAAAAGAGATGATCGAAAATATCTGTCTCCAGAATCGGAATCGAACTTTGATGGGTGGGTTTATAGGTGTATTTTGACCCGCTGAATCCAAAAATCCAACCTTTGTTGAACGAAAATACACCTGGAAAGAAGTTATTTCGCATGGTACGGAAAAGAGATGATCGAAAATATTTTTTTTCAGAATCGAGATCGGACTTTAATGGGTGAGTTTCTAGGGGTATTTCGACCCGCTGAATCCAAAAATCCGACCTCTTATGACCAAAAACATGCTCGGAAAAAAGTTATTTCGCATGGTACGAAAAAGAGATGATCGGAAATATCTGTCTCCAGAATCGGAATCGAACTTTGATGGGTGGGTTTATAGGTGTATTTTGACCCGCTGAATCCAAAAATCCAACCTTTGTTACACGAAAATACACCTGGAAAGAAGTTATTTCGCATGGTACGAAAAAGAGATGATCGAAAATATTTTTTTTCAGAATCGAGATCGGACTTTAATGGGTGAGTTTCTAGGTGTATTTCGACCCCCTGAATCCGAAAATCCAACCTCTGATGACCAAAAATATGCTTGGAAAAAAGTTATTTCGCATGGTACGAAAAAGAGATGATCGAAAATATTTTTTTTCAGAATCAAGATCGGACTTTGATGGGTGAGTTTCTAGGTGTATTTCGACCCGCTGAATCCAAAAATCCGACCTCTTATGACCAAAAACATGCTTGGAAAAAAGTCATTTCGCATGGTACGAAAAAGAGATGATCGAAAATATTTTTTTTCAGAATCAAAATCGGACTTTGATGGGTGAGTTTCTAGGTGTATTTCGACCCGCTGGATGCGAAAATCCAACCTTTGATGACCGAAAATAGTTTCGGAAAAAAGTTATTTCGCATGGTACGAAAAAGAGATGATCGAAAATATTTTTTTTCAGAATCAAGATCGGACTTTGATGGGTGAGTTTCTAGGTGTATTTCGACCCGCTGAATCCGAAAATCCAAACTTTGATGAGCAAAAATATGCTTGGAAAAAAGTTATTTCGCATGGTACGAAAAAGAGATGATCGAAAATATCTGTCTCCAGAATCGGAATCGAACTTTGATGGGTGGGTTTATAGGTGTATTTTGACCCGCTGAATCCAAAAATCCAACCGGTGTTACACGAAAATACACCTGGAAAGAAGTTATTCCTTATGGTACGAAAAAGAGATGATCGAAAATATTTTTTTTCAGAATCGAGATCGGACTTTAATGGGTGAGTTTCTAGGTGTATTTCGACCCCCTGAATCCGAAAATCCAACCTCTGATGACCAAAAATATGCTTGGAAAAAAGTTATTTCGCATGGTACGAAAAAGAGATGATCGAAAATATTTTTTTTTCAGAATCAAGATCGGACTTTGATGGGTGAGTTTCTAGGTGTATTTCGACCCGCTGAATCCGAAAATCCAAACTTTGATCAGCAAAAATATGCTTGGAAAAAAGTTATTTCGCATGGTACGAAAAAGAGATGATCGAAAATATTTTCTTTCAGAATCAAAATCGGACTTTGATGGGTGAGTTTCTAGGTGTATTTCGACCCGCTGGATGCGAAAATCCAACATTTGATGACCAAAAATAGGCTTGGAAAAAAGTTATTTCGCATGGTACGAAAAAGAGATGATCGAAAATATCTGTCTCCAGAATCGAAATCGAACTTTGAAGGGTGGGTTTATAGGTGTATCTTGACCCGCTGAATCCAAAAATCCAACCTTTGTTACACGAAAATACACCTGGAAAGAAGTTATTTCGCATGGTACGAAAAAGAGATGATCGAAAATATTTTTTTTCAGAATCAAAATCGGACTTTAATGGGTGAGTTTCTAGGTGTATTTCGACCCCCTGAATCCGAAAATCCAACCTCTGATGACCAAAAATATGCTTGGAAAAAAGTTATTTCGCATGGTACGAAAAAGAGATGATCGAAAATATCTGTCTCCGGATCGGAATCGAACTTTGATGGGTGGGTTTATAGGTGTATTTTGACCCGCTGAATCCAAAAATCCAACCTTTGTTAGACGAAAATACACCTGGAAAGAAGTTATTTCGCATGGTACGAAAAAGAGATGATCGAAAATATTTTTTTTCAGAATCGAGATCGGACTTTAATGGGTGAGTTTCTAGGGGTATTTCGACCCGCTGAATCCAAAAATCCGACCTCTTATGACCAAAAACATGCTCAGAAAAAAGTTATTTCGCATGGTACGAAAAAGAGATGATCGAAAATATCTGTCTCCAGAATCGGAATCGAACTTTGATGGGTGGGTTTATAGGTGTATTTTGACCCGCTGAATCCAAAAATCCAACCTTTGTCAGACGAAAATACACCTGGAAAGAAGTTATTTCGCATGGTACGAAAAAGAGATGATCGAAAATATTTTTTTTCAGAATCGAGATCGGACTTTAATGGGTGAGTTTCTAGGTGTATTCCGACCCCCTGAATCCGAAAATCCAACCTCTGATGACCAAAAATATGCTTGGAAAAAAGTTATTTCGCATGGTACGAAAAAGAGATGATCGAAAATATTTTTTTTCAGAATCAAGATCGGACTTTGATGGGTGAGTTTCTAGGTGTATTTCGACCCGCTGAATCCAAAAATCCGACCTCTTATGACCAAAAACATGCTTGGAAAAAAGTCATTTCGCATGGTACGAAAAAGAGATGATCGAAAATATTTTTTTTCAGAATCAAAATCGGACTTTGATGGGTGAGTTTCTAGGTGTATTTCGACCCGCTGGATGCGAAAATCCAACCTTTGATGACCGAAAATAGTTTCGGAAAAAAGTTATTTCGCATGGTACGAAAAAGAGATGATCGAAAATATTTTTTTTCAGAATCAAGATCGGACTTTGATGGGTGAGTTTCTAGGTGTATTTCGACCCGCTGAATCCGAAAATCCAAACTTTGATGAGCAAAAATATGCTTGGAAAAAAGTTATTTCGCATGGTACGAAAAAGAGATGATCGAAAATATCTGTCTCCAGAATCGGAATCGAACTTTGATGGGTGGGTTTATAGGTGTATTTTGACCCGCTGAATCCAAAAATCCAACCGGTGTTACACGAAAATACACCTGGAAAGAAGTTATTCCTTATGGTACGAAAAAGAGATGATCGAAAATATTTTTTTTCAGAATCGAGATCGGACTTTAATGGGTGAGTTTCTAGGTGTATTTCGACCCCCTGAATCCGAAAATCCAACCTCTGATGACCAAAAATATGCTTGGAAAAAAGTTATTTCGCATGGTACGAAAAAGAGATGATCGAAAATATTTTTTTTTCAGAATCAAGATCGGACTTTGATGGGTGAGTTTCTAGGTGTATTTCGACCCGCTGAATCCGAAAATCCAAACTTTGATCAGCAAAAATATGCTTGGAAAAAAGTTATTTCGCATGGTACGAAAAAGAGATGATCGAAAATATTTTCTTTCAGAATCAAAATCGGACTTTGATGGGTGAGTTTCTAGGTGTATTTCGACCCGCTGGATGCGAAAATCCAACATTTGATGACCAAAAATAGGCTTGGAAAAAAGTTATTTCGCATGGTACGAAAAAGAGATGATCGAAAATATCTGTCTCCAGAATCGAAATCGAACTTTGAAGGGTGGGTTTATAGGTGTATCTTGACCCGCTGAATCCAAAAATCCAACCTTTGTTACACGAAAATACACCTGGAAAGAAGTTATTTCGCATGGTACGAAAAAGAGATGATCGAAAATATTTTTTTTCAGAATCAAAATCGGACTTTAATGGGTGAGTTTCTAGGTGTATTTCGACCCCCTGAATCCGAAAATCCAACCTCTGATGACCAAAAATATGCTTGGAAAAAAGTTATTTCGCATGGTACGAAAAAGAGATGATCGAAAATATCTGTCTCCGGATCGGAATCGAACTTTGATGGGTGGGTTTATAGGTGTATTTTGACCCGCTGAATCCAAAAATCCAACCTTTGTTAGACGAAAATACACCTGGAAAGAAGTTATTTCGCATGGTACGAAAAAGAGATGATCGAAAATATTTTTTTTCAGAATCGAGATCGGACTTTAATGGGTGAGTTTCTAGGGGTATTTCGACCCGCTGAATCCAAAAATCCGACCTCTTATGACCAAAAACATGCTCAGAAAAAAGTTATTTCGCATGGTACGAAAAAGAGATGATCGAAAATATCTGTCTCCAGAATCGGAATCGAACTTTGATGGGTGGGTTTATAGGTGTATTTTGACCCGCTGAATCCAAAAATCCAACCTTTGTCAGACGAAAATACACCTGGAAAGAAGTTATTTCGCATGGTACGAAAAAGAGATGATCGAAAATATTTTTTTTCAGAATCGAGATCGGACTTTAATGGGTGAGTTTCTAGGTGTATTCCGACCCCCTGAATCCGAAAATCCAACCTCTGATGACCAAAAATATGCTTGGAAAAAAGTTATTTCGCATGGTACGAAAAAGAGATGATCGAAAATATTTGTTTTCAGAATCAAGATCGGACTTTGATGGGTGAGTTTCTAGGTGTATTTCGACCCGCTGATTCCAAAAATCCGACCTCTTATGACCAAAAACATGCTTGGAAAAAAGTTATTTCGCATGGTACGAAAAAGAGATGATCGAAAATATTTTTTTTCAGAATCGAGATCGGACTTTAATGGGTGAGTTTCTAGGTGTATTTCGACCCCCTGAATCCGAAAATCCAACCTCTGATGACCAAATATATGCTTGGAAAAAAGTTATTTCGCATGGTACGAAAAAGAGATGATCGAAAATATTTTTTTTCAGAATCAAGATCGGACTTTGATGGGTGAGTTTCTAGGTGTATTTCGACCCGCTGAATCCGAAAATCCAAACTTTGATAAGCAAAAATATGCTTGGAAAAAAGTTATTTCGCATGGTACGAAAAAGAGATGATCGAAAATATTTTCTTTCAGAATCAAAATCGGACTTTGATGGGTGAGTTTCTAGGTGTATTTCGACCCGCTGGATGCGAAAATCCAACCTTTGATGACCAAAAATATGCTTGGAAAAAAGTTATTTCGCATGGTACGAAAAAGAGATGATCGAAAATATCTGTCTCCAGAATCGAAATCGAACTTTGAAGGGTGGGTTTATAGGTGTATCTTGACCCGCTGAATCCAAAAATCCAACCTTTATTACACGAAAATACACCTGGAAAGAAGTTATTTCGCATGGTACGAAAAAGAGATGATCGAAAATATTTTTTTTCAGAATCAAAATCGGACTTTAATGGGTGAGTTTCTAGGTGTATTTCGACCCCCTGATTCCGAAAATCCAACCTCTGATTACCAAAAATATGCTTGGAAAAAAGTTATTTCGCATGGTACGGAAAAGAGATGATCGAAAATATCTGTCTCCAGAATCGGAATCGAACTTTGATGGGTGGGTTTATAGGTGTATTTTGACCCGCTGAATCCAAAAATCCAACCTTTGTTAGACGAAAATACACCTGGAAAGAAGTTATTTCGCATGGTACGGAAAAGAGATGATCGAAAATATTTTTTTTCAGAATCGAGATCGGACTTTAATGGGTGAGTTTCTAGGGGTATTTCGACCCGCTGAATCCAAAAATCCGACCTCTTATGACCAAAAACATGCTCGGAAAAAAGTTATTTCGCATGGTACGAAAAAGAGATGATCGAAAATATCTGTCTCCAGAATCGGAATCGAACTTTGATGGGTGGGTTTATAGGTGTATTTTGACCCGCTGAATCCAAAAATCCAACCTTTGTTACACGAAAATACACCTGGAAAGAAGTTATTTCGCATGGTACGAAAAAGAGATGATCGAAAATATTTTTTTTCAGAATCGAGATCGGACTTTAATGGGTGAGTTTCTAGGTGTATTTCGACCCCCTGAATCCGAAAATCCAACCTCTGATGACCAAAAATATGCTTGGAAAAAAGTTATTTCGCATGGTACGAAAAAGAGATGATCGAAAATATTTTTTTTCAGAATCAAGATCGGACTTTGATGGGTGAGTTTCTAGGTGTATTTCGACCCGCTGAATCCAAAAATCCGACCTCTTATGACCAAAAACATGCTTGGAAAAAAGTCATTTCGCATGGTACGAAAAAGAGATGATCGAAAATATTTTTTTTCAGAATCAAAATCGGACTTTGATGGGTGAGTTTCTAGGTGTATTTCGACCCGCTGGATGCGAAAATCCAACCTTTGATGACCGAAAATATGTTCGGAAAAAAGTTATTTCGCATGGTACGAAAAAGAGATGATCGAAAATATTTTTTTTCAGAATCAAGATCGGACTTTGATGGGTGAGTTTCTAGGTGTATTTCGACCCGCTGAATCCGAAAATCCAAACTTTGATGAGCAAAAATATGCTTGGAAAAAAGTTATTTCGCATGGTACGAAAAAGAGATGATCGAAAATATCTGTCTCCAGAATCGGAATCGAACTTTGATGGGTGGGTTTATAGGTGTATTTTGACCCGCTGAATCCAAAAATCCAACCGGTGTTACACGAAAATACACCTGGAAAGAAGTTATTCCTTATGGTACGAAAAAGAGATGATCGAAAATATTTTTTTTCAGAATCGAGATCGGACTTTAATGGGTGAGTTTCTAGGTGTATTTCGACCCCCTGAATCCGAAAATCCAACCTCTGATGACCAAAAATATGCTTGGAAAAAAGTTATTTCGCATGGTACGAAAAAGAGATGATCGAAAATCTTTTTTTTTCAGAATCAAGATCGGACTTTGATGGGTGAGTTTCTAGGTGTATTTCGACCCGCTGAATCCGAAAATCCAAACTTTGATCAGCAAAAATATGCTTGGAAAAAAGTTATTTCGCATGGTACGAAAAAGAGATGATCGAAAATATTTTCTTTCAGAACCAAAATCGGACTTTGATGGGTCAGTTTCTAGGTGTATTTCGACCCGCTGGATGCGAAAATCCAACCTTTGATGACCAAAAATATGCTTGGAAAAAAGTTATTTCGCATGGTACGAAAAAGAGATGATCGAAAATATCTGTCTCCAGAATCGAAATCGAACTTTGAAGGGTGGGTTTATAGGTGTATTTTGACCCGCTGAATCCAAAAATCCGACCTCTTATGACCAAAAACATGCTCGGAAAAAAGTTATTTCGCATGGTACGAAAAAGAGATGATCGAAAATATCTGTCTCCAGAATCGGAATCGGACTTTGATGGGTGGGTTTATAGGTGTATTTTGACCCGCTGAATCCAAAAATCCAACCTTTGTTACACGAAAATACACCTGGAAAGAAGTTATTTCGCATGGTACGAAAAAGAGATGATCGAAAATATTTTTTTTCAGAATCGAGATCGGACTTTAATGGGTGAGTTTCTAGGTGTATTTCGACCCCCTGAATCCGAAAATCCAACCTCTGATGACCAAAAATATGCTTGGAAAAAGTTATTTCGCATGGTACGAAAAAGAGATGATCGAAAATATTTTTTTTCAGAATCAAGATCGGACTTTGATGGGTGAGTTTCTAGGTGTATTTCGACCCGCTGAATCCAAAAATCCGACCTCTTATGACCAAAAACATGCTTGGAAAAAAGTCATTTCGCATGGTACGAAAAAGAGATGATCGAAAATATTTTTTTTCAGAATCAAAATCGGACTTTGATGGGTGAGTTTCTAGGTGTATTTCGACCCGCTGGATGCGAAAATCCAACCTTTGATGACCGAAAATATGTTCGGAAAAAAGTTATTTCGCATGGTACGAAAAAGAGATGATCGAAAATATTTTTTTTCAGAATCAAGATCGGACTTTGATGGGTGAGTTTCTAGGTGTATTTCGACCCGCTGAATCCGAAAATCCAAACTTTGATGAGCAAAAATATGCTTGGAAAAAAGTTATTTCGCATGGTACGAAAAAGAGATGATCGAAAATATCTGTCTCCAGAATCGGAATCGAACTTTGATGGGTGGGATTATAGGTGTATTTTGACCCGCTGAATCCAAAAATCCAACCGGTGTTACACGAAAATACACCTGGAAAGAAGTTATTTCGCATGGTACGAAAAAGAGATGATCGAAAATATTTTTTTTCAGAATCGAGATCGGACTTTAATGGGTGAGTTTCTAGGTGTATTCCGACCCCCTGAATCCGAAAATCCAACCTCTGATGACCAAAAATATGCTTGGAAAAAAGTTATTTCGCATGTTACGAAAAAGAGATGATCGAAAATATTTTTTTTCAGAATCAAGATCGGACTTTGATGGGTGAGTTTCTAGGTGTATTTCGACCCGCTGATTCCAAAAATCCGACCTCTTATGACCAAAAACATGCTTGGAAAAAAGTTATTTCGCATGGTACGAAAAAGAGATGATCGAAAATATTTTTTTTCAGAATCGAGATCGGACTTTAATGGGTGAGTTTCTAGGTGTATTTCGACCCCCTGAATCCGAAAATCCAACCTCTGATGACCAAAAATATGCTTGGAAAAAAGTTATTTCGCATGGTACGAAAAAGAGATGATCGAAAATATTTTCTTTCAGAATCAAAATCGGACTTTGATGGGTGAGTTTCTAGGTGTATTTCGACCCGCTGGATGCGAAAATCCAACCTTTGATGACCAAAAATATGCTTGGAAAAAAGTTATTTCGCATGGTACGAAAAAGAGATGATCGAAAATATCTGTCTCCAGAATCGAAATCGAACTTTGAAGGGTGGGTTTATAGGTGTATCTTGACCCGCTGAATCCAAAAATCCAACCTTTATTACACGAAAATACACCTGGAAAGAAGTTATTTCGCATGGTACGAAAAAGAGATGATCGAAAATATTTTTTTTCAGAATCAAAATCGGACTTTAATGGGTGAGTTTCTAGGTGTATTTCGACCCCCTGAATCCGAAAATCCAACCTCTGATTACCAAAAATATGCTTGGAAAAAAGTTATTTCGCATGGTACGAAAAAGAGATGATCGAAAATATCTGTCTCCAGAATCGGAATCGAACTTTGATGGGTGGGTTTATAGGTGTATTTTGACCCGCTGAATCCAAAAATCCAACCTTTGTTAGACGAAAATACACCTGGAAAGAAGTTATTTCGCATGGTACGAAAAAGAGATGATCGAAAATATTTTTTTTCAGAATCGAGATCGGACTTTAATGGGTGAGTTTCTAGGGGTATTTCGACCCGCTGAATCCAAAAATCCGACCTCTTATGACCAAAAACATGCTCGGAAAAAAGTTATTTCGCATGGTACGAAAAAGAGATGATCGAAAATATCTGTCTCCAGAATCGGAATCGGACTTTGATGGGTGGGTTTATAGGTGTATTTTGACCCGCTGAATCCAAAAATCCAACCTTTGTTACACGAAAATACACCTGGAAAGAAGTTATTTCGCATGGTACGAAAAAGAGATGATCGAAAATATTTTTTTTCAGAATCGAGATCGGACTTTAATGGGTGAGTTTCTAGGTGTATTTCGACCCCCTGAATCCGAAAATCCAACCTCTGATGACCAAAAATATGCTTGGAAAAAGTTATTTCGCATGGTACGAAAAAGAGATGATCGAAAATATTTTTTTTCAGAATCAAGATCGGACTTTGATGGGTGAGTTTCTAGGTGTATTTCGACCCGCTGAATCCAAAAATCCGACCTCTTATGACCAAAAACATGCTTGGAAAAAAGTCATTTCGCATGGTACGAAAAAGAGATGATCGAAAATATTTTTTTTCAGAATCAAAATCGGACTTTGATGGGTGAGTTTCTAGGTGTATTTCGACCCGCTGGATGCGAAAATCCAACCTTTGATGACCGAAAATATGTTCGGAAAAAAGTTATTTCGCATGGTACGAAAAAGAGATGATCGAAAATATTTTTTTTCAGAATCAAGATCGGACTTTGATGGGTGAGTTTCTAGGTGTATTTCGACCCGCTGAATCCGAAAATCCAAACTTTGATGAGCAAAAATATGCTTGGAAAAAAGTTATTTCGCATGGTACGAAAAAGAGATGATCGAAAATATCTGTCTCCAGAATCGGAATCGAACTTTGATGGGTGGGTTTATAGGTGTATTTTGACCCGCTGAATCCAAAAATCCAACCGGTGTTACACGAAAATACACCTGGAAAGAAGTTATTCCTTATGGTACGAAAAAGAGATGATCGAAAATATTTTTTTTCAGAATCGAGATCGGACTTTAATGGGTGAGTTTCTAGGTGTATTTCGACCCCCTGAATCCGAAAATCCAACCTCTGATGACCAAAAATATGCTTGGAAAAAAGTTATTTCGCATGGTACGAAAAAGAGATGATCGAAAATATTTTTTTTTCAGAATCAAGATCGGACTTTGATGGGTGAGTTTCTAGGTGTATTTCGACCCGCTGAATCCGAAAATCCAAACTTTGATCAGCAAAAATATGCTTGGAAAAAAGTTATTTCGCATGGTACGAAAAAGAGATGATCGAAAATATTTTCTTTCAGAACCAAAATCGGACTTTGATGGGTCAGTTTCTAGGTGTATTTCGACCCGCTGGATGCGAAAATCCAACCTTTGATGACCAAAAATATGCTTGGAAAAAAGTTATTTCGCATGGTACGAAAAAGAGATGATCGAAAATATCTGTCTCCAGAATCGAAATCGAACTTTGAAGGGTGGGTTTATAGGTGTATCTTGACCCGCTGAATCCAAAAATCCAACCTTTGTTACACGAAAATACACCTGGAAAGAAGTTATTTCGCATGGTACGAAAAAGAGATGATCGAAAATATTTTTTTTCAGAATCGAGATCGGACTTTAATGGGTGAGTTTCTAGGTGTATTCCGACCCCCTGAATCCGAAAATCCAACCTCTGATGACCAAAAATATGCTTGGAAAAAAGTTATTTCGCATGTTACGAAAAAGAGATGATCGAAAATATTTTTTTTCAGAATCAAGATCGGACTTTGATGGGTGAGTTTCTAGGTGTATTTCGACCCGCTGATTCCAAAAATCCGACCTCTTATGACCAAAAACATGCTTGGAAAAAAGTTATTTCGCATGGTACGAAAAAGAGATGATCGAAAATATTTTTTTTCAGAATCGAGATCGGACTTTAATGGGTGAGTTTCTAGGTGTATTTCGACCCCCTGAATCCGAAAATCCAACCTCTGATGACCAAATATATGCTTGGAAAAAAGTTATTTCGCATGGTACGAAAAAGAGATGATCGAAAATATTTTTTTTCAGAATCAAGATCGGACTTTGATGGGTGAGTTTCTAGGTGTATTTCGACCCGCTGAATCCGAAAATCCAAACTTTGATAAGCAAAAATATGCTTGGAAAAAAGTTATTTCGCATGGTACGAAAAAGAGATGATCGAAAATATTTTCTTTCAGAATCAAAATCGGACTTTGATGGGTGAGTTTCTAGGTGTATTTCGACCCGCTGGATGCGAAAATCCAACCTTTGATGACCAAAAATATGCTTGGAAAAAAGTTATTTCGCATGGTACGAAAAAGAGATGATCGAAAATATCTGTCTCCAGAATCGAAATCGAACTTTGAAGGGTGGGTTTATAGGTGTATCTTGACCCGCTGAATCCAAAAATCCAACCTTTATTACACGAAAATACACCTGGAAAGAAGTTATTTCGCATGGTACGAAAAAGAGATGATCGAAAATATTTTTTTTCAGAATCAAAATCGGACTTTAATGGGTGAGTTTCTAGGTGTATTTCGACCCCCTGAATCCGAAAATCCAACCTCTGATTACCAAAAATATGCTTGGAAAAAAGTTATTTCGCATGGTACGAAAAAGAGATGATCGAAAATATCTGTCTCCAGAATCGGAATCGAACTTTGATGGGTGGGTTTATAGGTGTATTTTGACCCGCTGAATCCAAAAATCCAACCTTTGTTAGACGAAAATACACCTGGAAAGAAGTTATTTCGCATGGTACGAAAAAGAGATGATCGAAAATATTTTTTTTCAGAATCGAGATCGGACTTTAATGGGTGAGTTTCTAGGGGTATTTCGACCCGCTGAATCCAAAAATCCGAGCTCTTATGACCAAAAACATGCTCGGAAAAAAGTTATTTCGCATGGTACGAAAAAGAGATGATCGAAAATATCTGTCTCCAGAATCGGAATCGGACTTTGATGGGTGGGTTTATAGGTGTATTTTGACCCGCTGAATCCAAAAATCCAACCTTTGGTACACGAAAATACACCTGGAAAGAAGTTATTTCGCATGGTACGAAAAAGAGATGATCGAAAATATTTTTTTTCAGAATCGAGATCGGACTTTAATGGGTGAGTTTCTAGGTGTATTTCGACCCCCTGAATCCGAAAATCCAACCTCTGATGACCAAAAATATGCTTGGAAAAAGTTATTTCGCATGGTACGAAAAAGAGATGATCGAAAATATTTTTTTTCAGAATCAAGATCGGACTTTGATGGGTGAGTTTCTAGGTGTATTTCGACCCGCTGAATCCAAAAATCCGACCTCTTATGACCAAAAACATGCTTGGAAAAAAGTCATTTCGCATGGTACGAAAAAGAGATGATCGAAAATATTTTTTTTCAGAATCAAAATCGGACTTTGATGGGTGAGTTTCTAGGTGTATTTCGACCCGCTGGATGCGAAAATCCAACCTTTGATGACCGAAAATATGTTCGGAAAAAAGTTATTTCGCATGGTACGAAAAAGAGATGATCGAAAATATTTTTTTTCAGAATCAAGATCGGACTTTGATGGGTGAGTTTCTAGGTGTATTTCGACCCGCTGAATCCGAAAATCCAAACTTTGATGAGCAAAAATATGCTTGGAAAAAAGTTATTTCGCATGGTACGAAAAAGAGATGATCGAAAATATCTGTCTCCAGAATCGGAATCGAACTTTGATGGGTGGGTTTATAGGTGTATTTTGACCCGCTGAATCCAAAAATCCAACCGGTGTTACACGAAAATACACCTGGAAAGAAGTTATTCCTTATGGTACGAAAAAGAGATGATCGAAAATATTTTTTTTCAGAATCGAGATCGGACTTTAATGGGTGAGTTTCTAGGTGTATTTCGACCCCCTGAATCCGAAAATCCAACCTCTAATGACCAAAAATATGCTTGGAAAAAAGTTATTTCGCATGGTACGAAAAAGAGATGATCGAAAATATTTTTTTTTCAGAATCAAGATCGGACTTTGATGGGTGAGTTTCTAGGTGTATTTCGACCCGCTGAATCCGAAAATCCAAACTTTGATAAGCAAAAATATGCTTGGAAAAAAGTTATTTCGCATGGTACGAAAAAGAGATGATCGAAAATATTTTCTTTCAGAACCAAAATCGGACTTTGATGGGTCAGTTTCTAGGTGTATTTCGACCCGCTGGATGCGAAAATCCAACCTTTGATGACCAAAAATATGCTTGGAAAAAAGTTATTTCGCATGGTACGAAAAAGAGATGATCGAAAATATCTGTCTCCAGAATCGAAATCGAACTTTGAAGGGTGGGTTTATAGGTGTATCTTGACCCGCTGAATCCAAAAATCCAACCTTTGTTACACGAAAATACACCTGGAAAGAAGTTATTTCGCATGGTACGAAAAAGAGATGATCGAAAATATTTTTTTTCAGAATCAAAATCGGACTTTAATGGGTGAGTTTCTAGGTGTATTTCGACCCCCTGAATCCGAAAATCCAACCTCTGATGACCAAAAATATGCTTGGAAAAAAGTTATTTCGCATGGTACGAAAAAGAGATGATCGAAAATATCTGTCTCCAGAATCGGAATCGAACTTTGATGGGTGGGATTATAGGTGTATTTTGACCCGCTGAATCCAAAAATCCAACCGGTGTTACACGAAAATACACCTGGAAAGAAGTTATTTCGCATGGTACGAAAAAGAGATGATCGAAAATATTTTTTTTCAGAATCGAGATCGGACTTTAATGGGTGAGTTTCTAGGTGTATTCCGACCCCCTGAATCCGAAAATCCAACCTCTGATGACCAAAAATATGCTTGGAAAAAAGTTATTTCGCATGTTACGAAAAAGAGATGATCGAAAATATTTTTTTTCAGAATCAAGATCGGACTTTGATGGGTGAGTTTCTAGGTGTATTTCGACCCGCTGATTCCAAAAATCCGACCTCTTATGACCAAAAACATGCTTGGAAAAAAGTTATTTCGCATGGTACGAAAAAGAGATGATCGAAAATATTTTTTTTCAGAATCGAGATCGGACTTTAATGGGTGAGTTTCTAGGTGTATTTCGACCCCCTGAATCCGAAAATCCAACCTCTGATGACCAAAAATATGCTTGGAAAAAAGTTATTTCGCATGGTACGAAAAAGAGATGATCGAAAATATTTTCTTTCAGAATCAAAATCGGACTTTGATGGGTGAGTTTCTAGGTGTATTTCGACCCGCTGGATGCGAAAATCCAACCTTTGATGACCAAAAATATGCTTGGAAAAAAGTTATTTCGCATGGTACGAAAAAGAGATGATCGAAAATATCTGTCTCCAGAATCGAAATCGAACTTTGAAGGGTGGGTTTATAGGTGTATCTTGACCCGCTGAATCCAAAAATCCAACCTTTATTACACGAAAATACACCTGGAAAGAAGTTATTTCGCATGGTACGAAAAAGAGATGATCGAAAATATTTTTTTTCAGAATCAAAATCGGACTTTAATGGGTGAGTTTCTAGGTGTATTTCGACCCCCTGAATCCGAAAATCCAACCTCTGATTACCAAAAATATGCTTGGAAAAAAGTTATTTCGCATGGTACGAAAAAGAGATGATCGAAAATATCTGTCTCCAGAATCGGAATCGAACTTTGATGGGTGGGTTTATAGGTGTATTTTGACCCGCTGAATCCAAAAATCCAACCTTTGTTAGACGAAAATACACCTGGAAAGAAGTTATTTCGCATGGTACGAAAAAGAGATGATCGAAAATATTTTTTTTCAGAATCGAGATCGGACTTTAATGGGTGAGTTTCTAGGGGTATTTCGACCCGCTGAATCCAAAAATCCGACCTCTTATGACCAAAAACATGCTCGGAAAAAAGTTATTTCGCATGGTACGAAAAAGAGATGATCGAAAATATCTGTCTCCAGAATCGGAATCGGACTTTGATGGGTGGGTTTATAGGTGTATTTTGACCCGCTGAATCCAAAAATCCAACCTTTGTTGCACGAAAATACACCTGGAAAGAAGTTATTTCGCATGGTACGAAAAAGAGATGATCGAAAATATTTTTTTTCAGAATCGAGATCGGACTTTAATGGGTGAGTTTCTAGGTGTATTTCGACCCCCTGAATCCGAAAATCCAACCTCTGATGACCAAAAATATGCTTGGAAAAAGTTATTTCGCATGGTACGAAAAAGAGATGATCGAAAATATTTTTTTTCAGAATCAAGATCGGACTTTGATGGGTGAGTTTCTAGGTGTATTTCGACCCGCTGAATCCAAAAATCCGACCTCTTATGACCAAAAACATGCTTGGAAAAAAGTCATTTCGCATGGTACGAAAAAGAGATGATCGAAAATATTTTTTTTCAGAATCAAAATCGGACTTTGATGGGTGAGTTTCTAGGTGTATTTCGACCCGCTGGATGCGAAAATCCAACCTTTGATGACCGAAAATATGTTCGGAAAAAAGTTATTTCGCATGGTACGAAAAAGAGATGATCGAAAATATTTTTTTTCAGAATCAAGATCGGACTTTGATGGGTGAGTTTCTAGGTGTATTTCGACCCGCTGAATCCGAAAATCCAAACTTTGATGAGCAAAAATATGCTTGGAAAAAAGTTATTTCGCATGGTACGAAAAAGAGATGATCGAAAATATCTGTCTCCAGAATCGGAATCGAACTTTGATGGGTGGGTTTATAGGTGTATTTTGACCCGCTGAATCCAAAAATCCAACCGGTGTTACACGAAAATACACCTGGAAAGAAGTTATTCCTTATGGTACGAAAAAGAGATGATCGAAAATATTTTTTTTCAGAATCGAGATCGGACTTTAATGGGTGAGTTTCTAGGTGTATTTCAACCCCCTGAATCCGAAAATCCAACCTCTGATGACCAAAAATATGCTTGGAAAAAAGTTATTTCGCATGGTACGAAAAAGAGATGATCGAAAATATTTTTTTTTCAGAATCAAGATCGGACTTTGATGGGTGAGTTTCTAGGTGTATTTCGACCCGCTGAATCCGAAAATCCAAACTTTGATCAGCAAAAATATGCTTGGAAAAAAGTTATTTCGCATGGTACGAAAAAGAGATGATCGAAAATATTTTCTTTCAGAACCAAAATCGGACTTTGATGGGTCAGTTTCTAGGTGTATTTCGACCCGCTGGATGCGAAAATCCAACCTTTGATGACCAAAAATATGCTTGGAAAAAAGTTATTTCGCATGGTACGAAAAAGAGATGATCGAAAATATCTGTCTCCAGAATCGAAATCGAACTTTGAAGGGTGGGTTTATAGGTGTATCTTGACCCGCTGAATCCAAAAATCCAACCTTTATTACACGAAAATACACCTGGAAAGAAGTTATTTCGCATGGTACGAAAAAGAGATGATCGAAAATATTTTTTTTCAGAATCAAAATCGGACTTTAATGGGTGAGTTTCTAGGTGTATTTCGACCCCCTGAATCCGAAAATCCAACCTCTGATTACCAAAAATATGCTTGGAAAAAAGTTATTTCGCATGGTACGAAAAAGAGATGATCGAAAATATCTGTCTCCAGAATCGGAATCGAACTTTGATGGGTGGGTTTATAGGTGTATTTTGACCCGCTGAATCCAAAAATCCAACCTTTGTTAGACGAAAATACACCTGGAAAGAAGTTATTTCGCATGGTACGAAAAAGAGATGATCGAAAATATTTTTTTTCAGAATCGAGATCGGACTTTAATGGGTGAGTTTCTAGGGGTATTTCGACCCGCTGAATCCAAAAATCCGAGCTCTTATGACCAAAAACATGCTCGGAAAAAAGTTATTTCGCATGGTACGAAAAAGAGATGATCGAAAATATCTGTCTCCAGAATCGGAATCGGACTTTGATGGGTGGGTTTATAGGTGTATTTTGACCCGCTGAATCCAAAAATCCAACCTTTGGTACACGAAAATACACCTGGAAAGAAGTTATTTCGCATGGTACGAAAAAGAGATGATCGAAAATATTTTTTTTCAGAATCGAGATCGGACTTTAATGGGTGAGTTTCTAGGTGTATTTCGACCCCCTGAATCCGAAAATCCAACCTCTGATGACCAAAAATATGCTTGGAAAAAGTTATTTCGCATGGTACGAAAAAGAGATGATCGAAAATATTTTTTTTCAGAATCAAGATCGGACTTTGATGGGTGAGTTTCTAGGTGTATTTCGACCCGCTGAATCCAAAAATCCGACCTCTTATGACCAAAAACATGCTTGGAAAAAAGTCATTTCGCATGGTACGAAAAAGAGATGATCGAAAATATTTTTTTTCAGAATCAAAATCGGACTTTGATGGGTGAGTTTCTAGGTGTATTTCGACCCGCTGGATGCGAAAATCCAACCTTTGATGACCGAAAATATGTTCGGAAAAAAGTTATTTCGCATGGTACGAAAAAGAGATGATCGAAAATATTTTTTTTCAGAATCAAGATCGGACTTTGATGGGTGAGTTTCTAGGTGTATTTCGACCCGCTGAATCCGAAAATCCAAACTTTGATGAGCAAAAATATGCTTGGAAAAAAGTTATTTCGCATGGTACGAAAAAGAGATGATCGAAAATATCTGTCTCCAGAATCGGAATCGAACTTTGATGGGTGGGTTTATAGGTGTATTTTGACCCGCTGAATCCAAAAATCCAACCGGTGTTACACGAAAATACACCTGGAAAGAAGTTATTCCTTATGGTACGAAAAAGAGATGATCGAAAATATTTTTTTTCAGAATCGAGATCGGACTTTAATGGGTGAGTTTCTAGGTGTATTTCGACCCCCTGAATCCGAAAATCCAACCTCTAATGACCAAAAATATGCTTGGAAAAAAGTTATTTCGCATGGTACGAAAAAGAGATGATCGAAAATATTTTTTTTTCAGAATCAAGCTCGGACTTTGATGGGTGAGTTTCTAGGTGTATTTCGACCCGCTGAATCCGAAAATCCAAACTTTGATAAGCAAAAATATGCTTGGAAAAAAGTTATTTCGCATGGTACGAAAAAGAGATGATCGAAAATATTTTCTTTCAGAACCAAAATCGGACTTTGATGGGTCAGTTTCTAGGTGTATTTCGACCCGCTGGATGCGAAAATCCAACCTTTGATGACCAAAAATATGCTTGGAAAAAAGTTATTTCGCATGGTACGAAAAAGAGATGATCGAAAATATCTGTCTCCAGAATCGAAATCGAACTTTGAAGGGTGGGTTTATAGGTGTATCTTGACCCGCTGAATCCAAAAATCCAACCTTTGTTACACGAAAATACACCTGGAAAGAAGTTATTTCGCATGGTACGAAAAAGAGATGATCGAAAATATTTTTTTTCAGAATCAAAATCGGACTTTAATGGGTGAGTTTCTAGGTGTATTTCGACCCCCTGAATCCGAAAATCCAACCCCTGATGACCAAAAATATGCTTGGAAAAAAGTTATTTCGCATGGTACGAAAAAAAAATGATCGAAAATATCTGTCTCCAGAATCGGAATCGAACTTTGATGGGTGGGTTTATAGGTGTATTTTGACCCGCTGAATCCAAAAATCCAACCTTTGTTAGACGAAAATACACCTGGAAAGAAGTTATTTCGCATGGTACGAAACAGAGATGATCGAAAATATCTGTCTCCAGAATCGGAATCGAACTTTGATGGGTGGGTTTATAGGTGTATTTTGACCCGCTGAATCCAAAAATCCAACCTTTGTTAGACGAAAATACACCTGGAAAGAAGTTATTTCGCATGGTACGAAAAAGAGATGATCGAAAATATTTTTTTTCAGAATCGAGATCGGACTTTAATGGGTGAGTTTCTAGGGGTATTTCGACCCGCTGAATCCAAAAATCCGACCTCTTATGACCAAAAACATGCTCGGAAAAAAGTTATTTCGCATGGTACGAAAAAGAGATGATCGAAAATATCTGTCTCCAGAATCGGAATCGGACTTTGATGGGTGGGTTTATAGGTGTATTTTGACCCGCTGAATCCAAAAATCCAACCTTTGTTACACGAAAATACACCTGGAAAGAAGTTATTTCGCATGGTACGAAAAAGAGATGATCGAAAATATTTTTTTTCAGAATCGAGATCGGACTTTAATGGGTGAGTTTCTAGGTGTATTTCGACCCCCTGAATCCGAAAATCCAACCTCTGATGACCATAAATATGCTTGGAAAAAGTTATTTCGCATGGTACGAAAAAGAGATGATCGAAAATATTTTTTTTCAGAATCAAGATCGGACTTTGATGGGTGAGTTTCTAGGTGTATTTCGACCCGCTGAATCCAAAAATCCGACCTCTTATGACCAAAAACATGCTTGGAAAAAAGTCATTTCGCATGGTACGAAAAAGAGATGATCGAAAATATTTTTTTTCAGAATCAAAATCGGACTTTGATGGGTGAGTTTCTAGGTGTATTTCGACCCGCTGGATGCGAAAATCCAACCTTTGATGACCGAAAATATGTTCGGAAAAAAGTTATTTCGCATGGTACGAAAAAGAGATGATCGAAAATATTTTTTTTCAGAATCAAGATCGGACTTTGATGGGTGAGTTTCTAGGTGTATTTCGACCCGCTGAATCCGAAAATCCAAACTTTGATGAGCAAAAATATGCTTGGAAAAAAGTTATTTCGCATGGTACGAAAAAGAGATGATCGAAAATATCTGTCTCCAGAATCGGAATCGAACTTTGATGGGTGGGTTTATAGGTGTATTTTGACCCGCTGAATCCAAAAATCCAACCGGTGTTACACGAAAATACACCTGGAAAGAAGTTATTCCTTATGGTACGAAAAAGAGATGATCGAAAATATTTTTTTTCAGAATCGAGATCGGACTTTAATGGGTGAGTTTCTAGGTGTATTTCGACCCCCTGAATCCGAAAATCCAACCTCTGATGACCAAAAATATGCTTGGAAAAAAGTTATTTCGCATGGTACGAAAAAGAGATGATCGAAAATATTTTTTTTTCAGAATCAAGATCGGACTTTGATGGGTGAGTTTCTAGGTGTATTTCGACCCGCTGAATCCGAAAATCCAAACTTTGATCAGCAAAAATATGCTTGGAAAAAAGTTATTTCGCATGGTACGAAAAAGAGATGATCGAAAATATTTTCTTTCAGAACCAAAATCGGACTTTGATGGGTCAGTTTCTAGGTGTATTTCGACCCGCTGGATGCGAAAATCCAACCTTTGATGACCAAAAATATGCTTGGAAAAAAGTTATTTCGCATGGTACGAAAAAGAGATGATCGAAAATATCTGTCTCCAGAATCGAAATCGAACTTTGAAGGGTGGGTTTATAGGTGTATCTTGACCCGCTGAATCCAAAAATCCAACCTTTGTTACACGAAAATACACCTGGAAAGAAGTTATTTCGCATGGTACGAAAAAGAGATGATCGAAAATATTTTTTTTCAGAATCGAGATCGGACTTTAATGGGTGAGTTTCTAGGTGTATTCCGACCCCCTGAATCCGAAAATCCAACCTCTGATGACCAAAAATATGCTTGGAAAAAAGTTATTTCGCATGTTACGAAAAAGAGATGATCGAAAATATTTTTTTTCAGAATCAAGATCGGACTTTGATGGGTGAGTTTCTAGGTGTATTTCGACCCGCTGATTCCAAAAATCCGACCTCTTATGACCAAAAACATGCTTGGAAAAAAGTTATTTCGCATGGTACGAAAAAGAGATGATCGAAAATATTTTTTTTCAGAATCGAGATCGGACTTTAATGGGTGAGTTTCTAGGTGTATTTCGACCCCCTGAATCCGAAAATCCAACCTCTGATGACCAAATATATGCTTGGAAAAAAGTTATTTCGCATGGTACGAAAAAGAGATGATCGAAAATATTTTTTTTCAGAATCAAGATCGGACTTTGATGGGTGAGTTTCTAGGTGTATTTCGACCCGCTGAATCCGAAAATCCAAACTTTGATAAGCAAAAATATGCTTGGAAAAAAGTTATTTCGCATGGTACGAAAAAGAGATGATCGAAAATATTTTCTTTCAGAATCAAAATCGGACTTTGATGGGTGAGTTTCTAGGTGTATTTCGACCCGCTGGATGCGAAAATCCAACCTTTGATGACCAAAAATATGCTTGGAAAAAAGTTATTTCGCATGGTACGAAAAAGAGATGATCGAAAATATCTGTCTCCAGAATCGAAATCGAACTTTGAAGGGTGGGTTTATAGGTGTATCTTGACCCGCTGAATCCAAAAATCCAACCTTTATTACACGAAAATACACCTGGAAAGAAGTTATTTCGCATGGTACGAAAAAGAGATGATCGAAAATATTTTTTTTCAGAATCAAAATCGGACTTTAATGGGTGAGTTTCTAGGTGTATTTCGACCCCCTGAATCCGAAAATCCAACCTCTGATTACCAAAAATATGCTTGGAAAAAAGTTATTTCGCATGGTACGAAAAAGAGATGATCGAAAATATCTGTCTCCAGAATCGGAATCGAACTTTGATGGGTGGGTTTATAGGTGTATTTTGACCCGCTGAATCCAAAAATCCAACCTTTGTTAGACGAAAATACACCTGGAAAGAAGTTATTTCGCATGGTACGAAAAAGAGATGATCGAAAATATTTTTTTTCAGAATCGAGATCGGACTTTAATGGGTGAGTTTCTAGGGGTATTTCGACCCGCTGAATCCAAAAATCCGAGCTCTTATGACCAAAAACATGCTCGGAAAAAAGTTATTTCGCATGGTACGAAAAAGAGATGATCGAAAATATTTTTTTTCAGAATCAAGATCGGACTTTGATGGGTGAGTTTCTAGGTGTATTTCGACCCGCTGAATCCAAAAATCCGACCTCTTATGACCAAAAACATGCTTGGAAAAAAGTCATTTCGCATGGTACGAAAAAGAGATGATCGAAAATATTTTTTTTCAGAATCAAAATCGGACTTTGATGGGTGAGTTTCTAGGTGTATTTCGACCCGCTGGATGCGAAAATCCAACCTTTGATGACCGAAAATATGTTCGGAAAAAAGTTATTTCGCATGGTACGAAAAAGAGATGATCGAAAATATTTTTTTTCAGAATCAAGATCGGACTTTGATGGGTGAGTTTCTAGGTGTATTTCGACCCGCTGAATCCGAAAATCCAAACTTTGATGAGCAAAAATATGCTTGGAAAAAAGTTATTTCGCATGGTACGAAAAAGAGATGATCGAAAATATCTGTCTCCAGAATCGGAATCGAACTTTGATGGGTGGGTTTATAGGTGTATTTTGACCCGCTGAATCCAAAAATCCAACCGGTGTTACACGAAAATACACCTGGAAAGAAGTTATTCCTTATGGTACGAAAAAGAGATGATCGAAAATATTTTTTTTCAGAATCGAGATCGGACTTTAATGGGTGAGTTTCTAGGTGTATTTCGACCCCCTGAATCCGAAAATCCAACCTCTAATGACCAAAAATATGCTTGGAAAAAAGTTATTTCGCATGGTACGAAAAAGAGATGATCGAAAATATTTTTTTTTCAGAATCAAGATCGGACTTTGATGGGTGAGTTTCTAGGTGTATTTCGACCCGCTGAATCCGAAAATCCAAACTTTGATAAGCAAAAATATGCTTGGAAAAAAGTTATTTCGCATGGTACGAAAAAGAGATGATCGAAAATATTTTCTTTCAGAACCAAAATCGGACTTTGATGGGTCAGTTTCTAGGTGTATTTCGACCCGCTGGATGCGAAAATCCAACCTTTGATGACCAAAAATATGCTTGGAAAAAAGTTATTTCGCATGGTACGAAAAAGAGATGATCGAAAATATCTGTCTCCAGAATCGAAATCGAACTTTGAAGGGTGGGTTTATAGGTGTATCTTGACCCGCTGAATCCAAAAATCCAACCTTTGTTACACGAAAATACACCTGGAAAGAAGTTATTTCGCATGGTACGAAACAGAGATGATCGAAAATATCTGTCTCCAGAATCGAAATCGAACTTTGAAGGGTGGGTTTATAGGTGTATTTTGACCCGCTGAATCCAAAAATCCGACCTCTTATGACCAAAAACATGCTCGGAAAAAAGTTATTTCGCATGGTACGAAAAAGAGATGATCGAAAATATCTGTCTCCAGAATCGGAATCGGACTTTGATGGGTGGGTTTATAGGTGTATTTTGACCCGCTGAATCCAAAAATCCAACCTTTGTTACACGAAAATACACCTGGAAAGAAGTTATTTCGCATGGTACGAAAAAGAGATGATCGAAAATATTTTTTTTCAGAATCGAGATCGGACTTTAATGGGTGAGTTTCTAGGTGTATTTCGACCCCCTGAATCCGAAAATCCAACCTCTGATGACCAAAAATATGCTTGGAAAAAGTTATTTCGCATGGTACGAAAAAGAGATGATCGAAAATATTTTTTTTCAGAATCAAGATCGGACTTTGATGGGTGAGTTTCTAGGTGTATTTCGACCCGCTGAATCCAAAAATCCGACCTCTTATGACCAAAAACATGCTTGGAAAAAAGTCATTTCGCATGGTACGAAAAAGAGATGATCGAAAATATTTTTTTTCAGAATCAAAATCGGACTTTGATGGGTGAGTTTCTAGGTGTATTTCGACCCGCTGGATGCGAAAATCCAACCTTTGATGACCGAAAATATGTTCGGAAAAAAGTTATTTCGCATGGTACGAAAAAGAGATGATCGAAAATATTTTTTTTCAGAATCAAGATCGGACTTTGATGGGTGAGTTTCTAGGTGTATTTCGACCCGCTGAATCCGAAAATCCAAACTTTGATGAGCAAAAATATGCTTGGAAAAAAGTTATTTCGCATGGTACGAAAAAGAGATGATCGAAAATATCTGTCTCCAGAATCGGAATCGAACTTTGATGGGTGGGATTATAGGTGTATTTTGACCCGCTGAATCCAAAAATCCAACCGGTGTTACACGAAAATACACCTGGAAAGAAGTTATTTCGCATGGTACGAAAAAGAGATGATCGAAAATATTTTTTTTCAGAATCGAGATCGGACTTTAATGGGTGAGTTTCTAGGTGTATTCCGACCCCCTGAATCCGAAAATCCAACCTCTGATGACCAAAAATATGCTTGGAAAAAAGTTATTTCGCATGTTACGAAAAAGAGATGATCGAAAATATTTTTTTTCAGAATCAAGATCGGACTTTGATGGGTGAGTTTCTAGGTGTATTTCGACCCCCTGAATCCGAAAATCCAACCTCTGATGACCAAATATATGCTTGGAAAAAAGTTATTTCGCATGGTACGAAAAAGAGATGATCGAAAATATTTTTTTTCAGAATCAAGATCGGACTTTGATGGGTGAGTTTCTAGGTGTATTTCGACCCGCTGAATCCGAAAATCCAAACTTTGATAAGCAAAAATATGCTTGGAAAAAAGTTATTTCGCATGGTACGAAAAAGAGATGATCGAAAATATCTGTCTCCAGAATCGGAATCGAACTTTGATGGGTGGGTTTATAGGTGTATTTTGACCCGCTGAATCCAAAAATCCAACCGGTGTTACACGAAAATACACCTGGAAAGAAGTTATTCCTTATGGTACGAAAAAGAGATGATCGAAAATATTTTTTTTCAGAATCGAGATCGGACTTTAATGGGTGAGTTTCTAGGTGTATTTCGACCCCCTGAATCCGAAAATCCAACCTCTGATGACCAAAAATATGCTTGGAAAAAAGTTATTTCGCATGGTACGAAAAAGAGATGATCGAAAATATTTTTTTTTCAGAATCAAGATCGGACTTTGATGGGTGAGTTTCTAGGTGTATTTCGACCCGCTGAATCCGAAAATCCAAACTTTGATCAGCAAAAATATGCTTGGAAAAAAGTTATTTCGCATGGTACGAAAAAGAGATGATCGAAAATATTTTCTTTCAGAACCAAAATCGGACTTTGATGGGTCAGTTTCTAGGTGTATTTCGACCCGCTGGATGCGAAAATCCAACCTTTGATGACCAAAAATATGCTTGGAAAAAAGTTATTTCGCATGGTACGAAAAAGAGATGATCGAAAATATCTGTCTCCAGAATCGAAATCGAACTTTGAAGGGTGGGTTTATAGGTGTATTTCGACCCGCTGATTCCAAAAATCCGACCTCTTATGACCAAAAACATGCTTGGAAAAAAGTTATTTCGCATGGTACGAAAAAGAGATGATCGAAAATATTTTTTTTCAGAATCGAGATCGGACTTTAATGGGTGAGTTTCTAGGTGTATTTCGACCCCCTGAATCCGAAAATCCAACCTCTGATGACCAAATATATGCTTGGAAAAAAGTTATTTCGCATGGTACGAAAAAGAGATGATCGAAAATATTTTTTTTCAGAATCAAGATCGGACTTTGATGGGTGAGTTTCTAGGTGTATTTCGACCCGCTGAATCCGAAAATCCAAACTTTGATAAGCAAAAATATGCTTGGAAAAAAGTTATTTCGCATGGTACGAAAAAGAGATGATCGAAAATATTTTCTTTCAGAATCAAAATCGGACTTTGATGGGTGAGTTTCTAGGTGTATTTCGACCCGCTGGATGCGAAAATCCAACCTTTGATGACCAAAAATATGCTTGGAAAAAAGTTATTTCGCATGGTACGAAAAAGAGATGATCGAAAATATCTGTCTCCAGAATCGAAATCGAACTTTGAAGGGTGGGTTTATAGGTGTATCTTGACCCGCTGAATCCAAAAATCCAACCTTTATTACACGAAAATACACCTGGAAAGAAGTTATTTCGCATGGTACGAAAAAGAGATGATCGAAAATATTTTTTTTCAGAATCAAAATCGGACTTTAATGGGTGAGTTTCTAGGTGTATTTCGACCCCCTGAATCCGAAAATCCAACCTCTGATTACCAAAAATATGCTTGGAAAAAAGTTATTTCGCATGGTACGAAAAAGAGATGATCGAAAATATCTGTCTCCAGAATCGGAATCGAACTTTGATGGGTGGGTTTATAGGTGTATTTTGACCCGCTGAATCCAAAAATCCAACCTTTGTTAGACGAAAATACACCTGGAAAGAAGTTATTTCGCATGGTACGAAAAAGAGATGATCGAAAATATTTTTTTTCAGAATCGAGATCGGACTTTAATGGGTGAGTTTCTAGGGGTATTTCGACCCGCTGAATCCAAAAATCCGACCTCTTATGACCAAAAACATGCTCGGAAAAAAGTTATTTCGCATGGTACGAAAAAGAGATGATCGAAAATATCTGTCTCCAGAATCGGAATCGGACTTTGATGGGTGGGTTTATAGGTGTATTTTGACCCGCTGAATCCAAAAATCCAACCTTTGTTACACGAAAATACACCTGGAAAGAAGTTATTTCGCATGGTACGAAAAAGAGATGATCGAAAATATTTTTTTTCAGAATCGAGATCGGACTTTAATGGGTGAGTTTCTAGGTGTATTTCGACCCGCTGAATCCAAAAATCCGAGCTCTTATGACCAAAAACATGCTCGGAAAAAAGTTATTTCGCATGGTACGAAAAAGAGATGATCGAAAATATCTGTCTCCAGAATCGGAATCGGACTTTGATGGGTGGGTTTATAGGTGTATTTTGACCCGCTGAATCCAAAAATCCAACCTTTGGTACACGAAAATACACCTGGAAAGAAGTTATTTCGCATGGTACGAAAAAGAGATGATCGAAAATATTTTTTTTCAGAATCAAAATCGGACTTTGATGGGTGAGTTTCTAGGTGTATTTCGACCCGCTGGATGCGAAAATCCAACCTTTGATGACCGAAAATATGTTCGGAAAAAAGTTATTTCGCATGGTACGAAAAAGAGATGATCGAAAATATTTTTTTTCAGAATCAAGATCGGACTTTGATGGGTGAGTTTCTAGGTGTATTTCGACCCGCTGAATCCGAAAATCCAAACTTTGATGAGCAAAAATATGCTTGGAAAAAAGTTATTTCGCATGGTACGAAAAAGAGATGATCGAAAATATCTGTCTCCAGAATCGGAATCGAACTTTGATGGGTGGGTTTATAGGTGTATTTTGACCCGCTGAATCCAAAAATCCAACCGGTGTTACACGAAAATACACCTGGAAAGAAGTTATTCCTTATGGTACGAAAAAGAGATGATCGAAAATATTTTTTTTCAGAATCGAGATCGGACTTTAATGGGTGAGTTTCTAGGTGTATTTCGACCCCCTGAATCCGAAAATCCAACCTCTGATGACCAAAAATATGCTTGGAAAAAAGTTATTTCGCATGGTACGAAAAAGAGATGATCGAAAATATTTTTTTTTCAGAATCAAGATCGGACTTTGATGGGTGAGTTTCTAGGTGTATTTCGACCCGCTGAATCCGAAAATCCAAACTTTGATCAGCAAAAATATGCTTGGAAAAAAGTTATTTCGCATGGTACGAAAAAGAGATGATCGAAAATATTTTCTTTCAGAACCAAAATCGGACTTTGATGGGTCAGTTTCTAGGTGTATTTCGACCCGCTGGATGCGAAAATCCAACCTTTGATGACCAAAAATATGCTTGGAAAAAAGTTATTTCGCATGGTACGAAAAAGAGATGATCGAAAATATCTGTCTCCAGAATCGAAATCGAACTTTGAAGGGTGGGTTTATAGGTGTATCTTGACCCGCTGAATCCAAAAATCCAACCTTTGTTACACGAAAATACACCTGGAAAGAAGTTATTTCGCATGGTACGAAAAAGAGATGATCGAAAATATTTTTTTTCAGAATCGAGATCGGACTTTAATGGGTGAGTTTCTAGGTGTATTCCGACCCCCTGAATCCGAAAATCCAACCTCTGATGACCAAAAATATGCTTGGAAAAAAGTTATTTCGCATGTTACGAAAAAGAGATGATCGAAAATATTTTTTTTCAGAATCAACATCGGACTTTGATGGGTGAGTTTCTAGGTGTATTTCGACCCGCTGATTCCAAAAATCCGACCTCTTATGACCAAAAACATGCTTGGAAAAAAGTTATTTCGCATGGTACGAAAAAGAGATGATCGAAAATATTTTTTTTCAGAATCGAGATCGGACTTTAATGGGTGAGTTTCTAGGTGTATTTCGACCCCCTGAATCCGAAAATCCAACCTCTGATGACCAAATATATGCTTGGAAAAAAGTTATTTCGCATGGTACGAAAAAGAGATGATCGAAAATATTTTTTTTCAGAATCAAGATCGGACTTTGATGGGTGAGTTTCTAGGTGTATTTCGACCCGCTGAATCCGAAAATCCAAACTTTGATAAGCAAAAATATGCTTGGAAAAAAGTTATTTCGCATGGTACGAAAAAGAGATGATCGAAAATATTTTCTTTCAGAATCAAAATCGGACTTTGATGGGTGAGTTTCTAGGTGTATTTCGACCCGCTGGATGCGAAAATCCAACCTTTGATGACCAAAAATATGCTTGGAAAAAAGTTATTTCGCATGGTACGAAAAAGAGATGATCGAAAATATCTGTCTCCAGAATCGAAATCGAACTTTGAAGGGTGGGTTTATAGGTGTATCTTGACCCGCTGAATCCAAAAATCCAACCTTTATTACACGAAAATACACCTGGAAAGAAGTTATTTCGCATGGTACGAAAAAGAGATGATCGAAAATATTTTTTTTCAGAATCAAAATCGGACTTTAATGGGTGAGTTTCTAGGTGTATTTCGACCCCCTGAATCCGAAAATCCAACCTCTGATTACCAAAAATATGCTTGGAAAAAAGTTATTTCGCATGGTACGAAAAAGAGATGATCGAAAATATCTGTCTCCAGAATCGGAATCGAACTTTGATGGGTGGGTTTATAGGTGTATTTTGACCCGCTGAATCCAAAAATCCAACCTTTGTTAGACGAAAATACACCTGGAAAGAAGTTATTTCGCATGGTACGAAAAAGAGATGATCGAAAATATTTTTTTTCAGAATCGAGATCGGACTTTAATGGGTGAGTTTCTAGGGGTATTTCGACCCGCTGAATCCAAAAATCCGAGCTCTTATGACCAAAAACATGCTCGGAAAAAAGTTATTTCGCATGGTACGAAAGAGAGATGATCGAAAATATCTGTCTCCAGAATCGGAATCGGACTTTGATGGGTGGGTTTATAGGTGTATTTTGACCCGCTGAATCCAAAAATCCAACCTTTGGTACACGAAAATACACCTGGAAAGAAGTTATTTCGCATGGTACGAAAAAGAGATGATCGAAAATATTTTTTTTCAGAATCGAGATCGGACTTTAATGGGTGAGTTTCTAGGTGTATTTCGACCCCCTGAATCCGAAAATCCAACCTCTGATGACCAAAAATATGCTTGGAAAAAGTTATTTCGCATGGTACGAAAAAGAGATGATCGAAAATATTTTTTTTCAGAATCAAGATCGGACTTTGATGGGTGAGTTTCTAGGTGTATTTCGACCCGCTGAATCCAAAAATCCGACCTCTTATGACCAAAAACATGCTTGGAAAAAAGTCATTTCGCATGGTACGAAAAAGAGATGATCGAAAATATTTTTTTTCAGAATCAAAATCGGACTTTGATGGGTGAGTTTCTAGGTGTATTTCGACCCGCTGGATGCGAAAATCCAACCTTTGATGACCGAAAATATGTTCGGAAAAAAGTTATTTCGCATGGTACGAAAAAGAGATGATCGAAAATATTTTTTTTCAGAATCAAGATCGGACTTTGATGGGTGAGTTTCTAGGTGTATTTCGACCCGCTGAATCCGAAAATCCAAACTTTGATGAGCAAAAATATGCTTGGAAAAAAGTTATTTCGCATGGTACGAAAAAGAGATGATCGAAAATATCTGTCTCCAGAATCGGAATCGAACTTTGATGGGTGGGTTTATAGGTGTATTTTGACCCGCTGAATCCAAAAATCCAACCGGTGTTACACGAAAATACACCTGGAAAGAAGTTATTCCTTATGGTACGAAAAAGAGATGATCGAAAATATTTTTTTTCAGAATCGAGATCGGACTTTAATGGGTGAGTTTCTAGGTGTATTTCGACCCCCTGAATCCGAAAATCCAACCTCTAATGACCAAAAATATGCTTGGAAAAAAGTTATTTCGCATGGTACGAAAAAGAGATGATCGAAAATATTTTTTTTTCAGAATCAAGATCGGACTTTGATGGGTGAGTTTCTAGGTGTATTTCGACCCGCTGAATCCGAAAATCCAAACTTTGATAAGCAAAAATATGCTTGGAAAAAAGTTATTTCGCATGGTACGAAAAAGAGATGATCGAAAATATTTTCTTTCAGAACCAAAATCGGACTTTGATGGGTCAGTTTCTAGGTGTATTTCGACCCGCTGGATGCGAAAATCCAACCTTTGATGACCAAAAATATGCTTGGAAAAAAGTTATTTCGCATGGTACGAAAAAGAGATGATCGAAAATATCTGTCTCCAGAATCGGAATCGAACTTTGAAGGGTGGGTTTATAGGTGTATCTTGACCCGCTGAATCCAAAAATCCAACCTTTGTTACACGAAAATACACCTGGAAAGAAGTTATTTCGCATGGTACGAAAAAGAGATGATCGAAAATATTTTTTTTCAGAATCAAAATCGGACTTTAATGGGTGAGTTTCTAGGTGTATTTCGACCCCCTGAATCCGAAAATCCAACCTCTGATGACCAAAAATATGCTTGGAAAAAAGTTATTTCGCATGGTACGAAAAAAAAATGATCGAAAATATCTGTCTCCAGAATCGGAATCGAACTTTGATGGGTGGGTTTATAGGTGTATTTTGACCCGCTGAATCCAAAAATCCAACCTTTGTTAGACGAAAATACACCTGGAAAGAAGTTATTTCGCATGGTACGAAACAGAGATGATCGAAAATATCTGTCTCCAGAATCGGAATCGAACTTTGATGGGTGGGTTTATAGGTGTATTTTGACCCGCTGAATCCAAAAATCCAACCTTTGTTGGACGAAAATACACCTGGAAAGAAGTTATTTCGCATGGTACGAAAAAGAGATGATCGAAAATATTTTTTTTCAGAATCGAGATCGGACTTTAATTGGTGAGTTTCTAGGTGTATTTCGACCCCCTGAATCCGAAAATCCAACCTCTGATGACCAAAAATATGCTTGGAAAAAAGTTATTTCGCATGGTACGAAAAAGAGATGATCGAAAATATTTTCTTTCAGAATCAAAATCGGACTTTGATGGGTGAGTTTCTAGGTGTATTTCGACCCGCTGGATGCGAAAATCCAACCTTTGATGACCAAAAATATGCTTGGAAAAAAGTTATTTCGCATGGTACGAAAAAGAGATGATCGAAAATATCTGTCTCCAGAATCGAAATCGAACTTTGAAGGGTGGGTTTATAGGTGTATCTTGACCCGCTGAATCCAAAAATCCAACCTTTGTTACACGAAAATACACCTGGAAAGAAGTTATTTCGCATGGTACGAAAAAGAGATGATCGAAAATATTTTTTTTCAGAATCAAAATCGGACTTTAATGGGTGAGATTCTAGGTGTATTTCGACCCCCTGAATCCGAAAATCCAACCTCTGATTACCAAAAATATGCTTGGAAAAAAGTTATTCCGCATGGTACGAAAAAGAGATGATCGAAAATATCTGTCTCCAGAATCGGAATCGAACTTTGATGGGTGGGTTTATAGGTGTATTTTGACCCGCTGAATCCAAAAATCCACTCTTTGTTAGACGAAAATACACCTGGAAAGAAGTTATTTCGCATGGTACGAAAAAGAGATGATCGAAAATATTTTTTTTCAGAATCGAGATCGGACTTTAATGGGTGAGTTTCTAGGGGTATTTCGACCCGCTGAATCCAAAAATCTGACCTCTTATGACCAAAAACATGCTCGGAAAAAAGTTATTTCGCATGGTACGAAAAAGAGATGATCGAAAATATTTTTTTTCAGAATCAAGATCGGACTTTGATGGGTGAGTTTCTAGGTGTATTTCGACCCGCTGAATCCGAAAATCCAAACTTTGATAAGCAAAAATATGCTTGGAAAAAAGTTATTTCGCATGGTACGAAAAAGAGATGATCGAAAATATTTTCTTTCAGAATCAAAATCGGACTTTGATGGGTGAGTTTCTAGGTGTATTTCGACCCGCTGGATGCGGAAATCCAACCTTTGATGACCAAAAATATGCTTGGAAAAAAGTTATTTCGCATGGTACGAAAAAGAGATGATCGAAAATATCTGTCTCCAGAATCGAAATCGAACTTTGAAGGGTGGGTTTATAGGTGTATCTTGACCCGCTGAATCCAAAAATCCAACCTTTATTACACGAAAATACACCTTGAAAGAAGTTATTTCGCATGGTACGAAAAAGAGATGATCGAAAATATTTTTTTTCAGAATCAAAATCGGACTTTAATGGTTGAGTTTCTAGGTGTATTTCGACCCCCTGAATCCGAAAATCCAACCTCTGATTACCAAAAATATGCTTGGAAAAAAGTTATTTCGCATGGTACGAAAAAGAGATGATCGAAAATATTTTTTTTCAGAATCAAGATCGGACTTTGATGGGTGAGTTTCTAGGTGTATTTCGACCCGCTGATTCCAAAAATCCGACCTCTTATGACCAAAAACATGCTTGGAAAAAAGTTATTTCGCATGGTACGAAAAATAGATGATCGAAAATATTTTTTTTCAGAATCGAGATCGGACTTTAATGGGTGAGTTTCTAGGTGTATTTCGACCCCCTGAATCCGAAAATCCAACCTCTGATGACCAAATATATGCTTGGAAAAAAGTTATTTCGCATGGTACGAAAAAGAGATGATCGAAAATATTTTTTTTCAGAATCAAGATCGGACTTTGATGGGTGAGTTTCTAGGTGTATTTCGACCCGCTGAATCCGAAAATCCAAACTTTGATAAGCAAAAATATGCTTGGAAAAAAGTTATTTCGCATGGTACGAAAAAGAGATGATCGAAAATATTTTCTTTCAGAATCAAAATCGGACTTTGATGGGTGAGTTTCTAGGTGTATTTCGACCCGCTGGATGCGAAAATCCAACCTTTGATGACCAAAAATATGCTTGGAAAAAAGTTATTTCGCATGGTACGAAAAAGAGATGATCGAAAATATCTGTCTCCAGAATCGAAATCGAACTTTGAAGGGTGGGTTTATAGGTGTATCTTGACCCGCTGAATCCAAAAATCCAACCTTTATTACACGAAAATACACCTGGAAAGAAGTTATTTCGCATGGTACGAAAAAGAGATGATCGAAAATATTTTTTTTCAGAATCAAAATCGGACTTTAATGGGTGAGTTTCTAGGTGTATTTCGACCCCCTGAATCCGAAAATCCAACCTCTGATTACCAAAAATATGCTTGGAAAAAAGTTATTTCGCATGGTACGAAAAAGAGATGATCGAAAATATCTGTCTCCAGAATCGGAATCGAACTATGATGGGTGGGTTTATAGGTGTATTTTGACCCGCTGAATTCAAAAATACAACCTTTGTTAGACGAAAATACACCTGGAAAGAAGTTATTTCGCATGGTACGAAAAAGAGATGATCGAAAATATTTTTTTTCAGAATCGAGATCGGACTTTAATGGGTGAGTTTCTAGGTGTATTTCGACCCCCTGAATCCGAAAATCCAACCTCTGATGACCAAAAATATGCTTGGAAAAAAGTTATTTCGCATGGTACGAAAAAGAGATGATCGAAAATATTTTTTTTCAGAATCAAGATCGGACTTTGATGGGTGAGTTTCTAGCTGTATTTCGACCCGCTGAATCCAAAAATCCGACCTCTTATGACCACAAACATGCTTGGAAAAAAGTCATTTCGCATGGTACGAAAAAGAGATGATCGAAAATATTTTTTTTCAGAATCAAAATCGGACTTTGATGGGTGAGTTTCTAGGTGTATTTCGACCCGCTGGATGCGAAAATCCAACCTTTGATGACCGAAAATATGCTTGGAAAAAAGTTATTTCGCATGGTACGAAAAAGAGATGATCGAAAATATTTTTTTTCAGAATCAAGATCGGACTTTGATGGGTGAGTTTCTAGGTGTATTTCGACCCGCTGAATCCGAAAATCCAAACTTTGATGAGCAAAAATATGCTTGGAAAAAAGTTATTTCGCATGGTACGAAAAAGAGATGATCGAAAATATCTGTCTCCAGAATCGGAATCGAACTTTGATGGGTGGGTTTATAGGTGTATTTTGACCCGCTGAATCCAAAAATCCAACCGGTGTTACACGAAAATACACCTGGAAAGAAGTTATTCCTTATGGTACGAAAAAGAGATGATCGAAAATATTTTTTTTCAGAATCGAGATCGGACTTTAATGGGTGAGTTTCTAGGTGTATTTCGACCCCCTGAATCCGAAAATCCAACCTCTGATGACCAAAAATATGCTTGGAAAAAAGTTATTTCGCATGGTACGAAAAAGAGATGATCGAAAATATTTTTTTTTCAGAATCAAGATCGGACTTTGATGGGTGAGTTTCTAGGTGTATTTCGACCCGCTGAATCCGAAAATCCAAACTTTGATAAGCAAAAATATGCTTGGAAAAAAGTTATTTCGCATGGTACGAAAAAGAGATGATCGAAAATATTTTCTTTCAGAACCAAAATCGGACTTTGATGGGTCAGTTTCTAGGTGTATTTCGACCCGCTGGATGCGAAAATCCAACCTTTGATGACCAAAAATATGCTTGGAAAAAAGTTATTTCGCATGGTACGAAAAAGAGATGATCGAAAATATCTGTCTCCAGAATCGAAATCGAACTTTGAAGGGTGGGTTTATAGGTGTATCTTGACCCGCTGAATCCAAAAATCCAACCTTTGTTACACGAAAATACACCTGGAAAGAAGTTATTTCGCATGGTACGAAAAAGAGATGATCGAAAATATTTTTTTTCAGAATCAAAATCGGACTTTAATGGGTGAGTTTCTAGGTGTATTTCGACCCCCTGAATCCGAAAATCCAACCTCTGATGACCAAAAATATGCTTGGAAAAAAGTTATTTCGCATGGTACGAAAAAAAAATGATCGAAAATATCTGTCTCCAGAATCGGAATCGAACTTTGATGGGTGGGTTTATAGGTGTATTTTGACCCGCTGAATCCAAAAATCCAACCTTTGTTCGACGAAAATACACCTGGAAAGAAGTTATTTCGCATGGTACGAAACAGAGATGATCGAAAATATCTGTCTCCAGAATCGGAATCGAACTTTGATGGGTGGGTTTATAGGTGTATTTTGACCCGCTGAATCCAAAAATCCAACCTTTGTTGGACGAAAATACTCCTGGAAAGAAGTTATTTCGCATGGTACGAAAAAGAGATGATCGAAAATATTTTTTTTCAGAATCGAGATCGGACTTTAATGGGTGAGTTTCTAGGTGTATTTCGACCCCCTGAATCCGAAAATCCAACCTCTGATGACCAAAAATATGCTTGGAAAAAAGTTATTTCGCATGGTACGAAAAAGAGATGATCGAAAATATCTGTCTCCAGAATCGAAATCGAACTTTGAAGGGTGGGTTTATAGGTGTATCTTGACCCGCTGAATCCAAAAATCCAACCTTTGTTACACGAAAATACACCTGGAAAGAAGTTATTTCGCATGGTACGAAAAAGAGATGATCGAAAATATTTTTTTTCAGAATCAAAATCGGACTTTAATGGGTGAGTTTCTAGGTGTATTTCGACCCCCTGAATCCGAAAATCCAACCTCTGATGACCAAAAATATGCTTGGAAAAAAGTTATTTCGCATGGTACGAAAAAAAAATGATCGAAAATATCTGTCTCCAGAATCGGAATCGAACTTTGATGGGTGGGTTTATAGGTGTATTTTGACCCGCTGAATCCAAAAATCCAACCTTTGTTAGACGAAAATACACCTGGAAAGAAGTTATTTCGCATGGTACGAAACAGAGATGATCGAAAATATCTGTCTCCAGAATCGGAATCGAACTTTGATGGGTGGGTTTATAGGTGTATTTTGACCCGCTGAATCCAAAAATCCAACCTTTGTTGGACGAAAATACACCTGGAAAGAAGTTATTTCGCATGGTACGAAAAAGAGATGATCGAAAATATTTTTTTTCAGAATCGAGATCGGACTTTAATTGGTGAGTTTCTAGGTGTATTTCGACCCCCTGAATCCGAAAATCCAACCTCTGATGACCAAAAATATGCTTGGAAAAAAGTTATTTCGCATGGTACGAAAAAGAGATGATCGAAAATATTTTCTTTCAGAATCAAAATCGGACTTTGATGGGTGAGTTTCTAGGTGTATTTCGACCCGCTGGATGCGAAAATCCAACCTTTGATGACCAAAAATATGCTTGGAAAAAAGTTATTTCGCATGGTACGAAAAAGAGATGATCGAAAATATCTGTCTCCAGAATCGAAATCGAACTTTGAAGGGTGGGTTTATAGGTGTATCTTGACCCGCTGAATCCAAAAATCCAACCTTTGTTACACGAAAATACACCTGGAAAGAAGTTATTTCGCATGGTACGAAAAAGAGATGATCGAAAATATTTTTTTTCAGAATCAAAATCGGACTTTAATGGGTGAGATTCTAGGTGTATTTCGACCCCCTGAATCCGAAAATCCAACCTCTGATTACCAAAAATATGCTTGGAAAAAAGTTATTCCGCATGGTACGAAAAAGAGATGATCGAAAATATCTGTCTCCAGAATCGGAATCGAACTTTGATGGGTGGGTTTATAGGTGTATTTTGACCCGCTGAATCCAAAAATCCACTCTTTGTTAGACGAAAATACACCTGGAAAGAAGTTATTTCGCATGGTACGAAAAAGAGATGATCGAAAATATTTTTTTTCAGAATCGAGATCGGACTTTAATGGGTGAGTTTCTAGGGGTATTTCGACCCGCTGAATCCAAAAATCTGACCTCTTATGACCAAAAACATGCTCGGAAAAAAGTTATTTCGCATGGTACGAAAAAGAGATGATCGAAAATATCTGTCTCCAGAATCGGAATCGAACTTTGATGGGTGGGTTTATAGGTGTATTTTGACCCGCTGAATCCAAAAATCCAACCTTTGTTAGACGAAAATACACCTGGAAAGAAGTTATTTCGCATGGTACGAAAAAGAGATGATCGAAAATATTTTTTTTCAGAATCAAGATCGGACTTTGATGGGTGAGTTTCTAGGTGTATTTCGACCCGCTGAATCCGAAAATCCAAACTTTGATAAGCAAAAATATGCTTGGAAAAAAGTTATTTCGCATGGTACGAAAAAGAGATGATCGAAAATATTTTCTTTCAGAATCAAAATCGGACTTTGATGGGTGAGTTTCTAGGTGTATTTCGACCCGCTGGATGCGGAAATCCAACCTTTGATGACCAAAAATATGCTTGGAAAAAAGTTATTTCGCATGGTACGAAAAAGAGATGATCGAAAATATCTGTCTCCAGAATCGAAATCGAACTTTGAAGGGTGGGTTTATAGGTGTATCTTGACCCGCTGAATCCAAAAATCCAACCTTTATTACACGAAAATACACCTTGAAAGAAGTTATTTCGCATGGTACGAAAAAGAGATGATCGAAAATATTTTTTTTCAGAATCAAAATCGGACTTTAATGGTTGAGTTTCTAGGTGTATTTCGACCCCCTGAATCCGAAAATCCAACCTCTGATTACCAAAAATATGCTTGGAAAAAAGTTATTTCGCATAGTACGAAAAAGAGATGATCGAAAATATTTTTTTTCAGAATCAAGATCGGACTTTGATGGGTGAGTTTCTAGGTGTATTTCGACCCGCTGATTCCAAAAATCCGACCTCTTATGACCAAAAACATGCTTGGAAAAAAGTTATTTCGCATGGTACGAAAAATAGATGATCGAAAATATTTTTTTTCAGAATCGAGATCGGACTTTAATGGGTGAGTTTCTAGGTGTATTTCGACCCCCTGAATCCGAAAATCCAACCTCTGATGACCAAATATATGCTTGGAAAAAAGTTATTTCGCATGGTACGAAAAAGAGATGATCGAAAATATTTTTTTTCAGAATCAAGATCGGACTTTGATGGGTGAGTTTCTAGGTGTATTTCGACCCGCTGAATCCGAAAATCCAAACTTTGATAAGCAAAAATATGCTTGGAAAAAAGTTATTTCGCATGGTACGAAAAAGAGATGATCGAAAATATTTTCTTTCAGAATCAAAATCGGACTTTGATGGGTGAGTTTCTAGGTGTATTTCGACCCGCTGGATGCGAAAATCCAACCTTTGATGACCAAAAATATGCTTGGAAAAAAGTTATTTCGCATGGTACGAAAAAGAGATGATCGAAAATATCTGTCTCCAGAATCGAAATCGAACTTTGAAGGGTGGGTTTATAGGTGTATCTTGACCCGCTGAATCCAAAAATCCAACCTTTATTACACGAAAATACACCTGGAAAGAAGTTATTTCGCATGGTACGAAAAAGAGATGATCGAAAATATTTTTTTTCAGAATCAAAATCGGACTTTAATGGGTGAGTTTCTAGGTGTATTTCGACCCCCTGAATCCGAAAATCCAACCTCTGATTACCAAAAATATGCTTGGAAAAAAGTTATTTCGCATGGTACGAAAAAGAGATGATCGAAAATATCTGTCTCCAGAATCGGAATCGAACTATGATGGGTGGGTTTATAGGTGTATTTTGACCCGCTGAATTCAAAAATACAACCTTTGTTAGACGAAAATACACCTGGAAAGAAGTTATTTCGCATGGTACGAAAAAGAGATGATCGAAAATATTTTTTTTCAGAATCGAGATCGGACTTTAATGGGTGAGTTTCTAGAGGTATTTCGACCCGCTGAATCCAAAAATCCGACCTCTTATGACCAAAAACATGCTCGGAAAAAAGTTATTTCGCATGGTACGAAAAAGAGATGATCGAAAATATCTGTCTCCAGAATCGGAATCGAACTTTGATGGGTGGGTTTATAGGTGTATTTTGACCCGCTGAATCCAAAAATCCAACCTTTGTTAGACGAAAATACACCTGGAAAGAAGTTATTTCGCATGGTACGAAAAAGAGATGATCGAAAATATTTTTTTTCAGAATCGAGATCGGACTTTAATGGGTGAGTTTCTAGGTGTATTTCGACCCCCTGAATCCGAAAATCCAACCTCTGATGACCAAAAATATGCTTGGAAAAAAGTTATTTCGCATGGTACGAAAAAGAGATGATCGAAAATATTTTTTTTCAGAATCAAGATCGGACTTTGATGGGTGAGTTTCTAGCTGTATTTCGACCCGCTGAATCCAAAAATCCGACCTCTTATGACCACAAACATGCTTGGAAAAAAGTCATTTCGCATGGTACGAAAAAGAGATGATCGAAAATATTTTTTTTCAGAATCAAAATCGGACTTTGATGGGTGAGTTTCTAGGTGTATTTCGACCCGCTGGATGCGAAAATCCAACCTTTGATGACCGAAAATATGCTTGGAAAAAAGTTATTTCGCATGGTACGAAAAAGAGATGATCGAAAATATTTTTTTTCAGAATCAAGATCGGACTTTGATGGGTGAGTTTCTAGGTGTATTTCGACCCGCTGAATCCGAAAATCCAAACTTTGATGAGCAAAAATATGCTTGGAAAAAAGTTATTTCGCATGGTACGAAAAAAAGATGATCGAAAATATCTGTCTCCAGAATCGGAATCGAACTTTGATGGGTGGGTTTATAGGTGTATTTTGACCCGCTGAATCCAAAAATCCAACCGGTGTTACACGAAAATACACCTGGAAAGAAGTTATTCCTTATGGTACGAAAAAGAGATGATCGAAAATATTTTTTTTCAGAATCGAGATCGGACTTTAATGGGTGAGTTTCTAGGTGTATTTCGACCCCCTGAATCCGAAAATCCAACCTCTGATGACCAAAAATATGCTTGGAAAAAAGTTATTTCGCATGGTACGAAAAAGAGATGATCGAAAATATTTTTTTTTCAGAATCAAGATCGGACTTTGATGGGTGAGTTTCTAGGTGTATTTCGACCCGCTGAATCCGAAAATCCAAACTTTGATAAGCAAAAATATGCTTGGAAAAAAGTTATTTCGCATGGTACGAAAAAGAGATGATCGAAAATATTTTCTTTCAGAACCAAAATCGGACTTTGATGGGTCAGTTTCTAGGTGTATTTCGACCCGCTGGATGCGAAAATCCAACCTTTGATGACCAAAAATATGCTTGGAAAAAAGTTATTTCGCATGGTACGAAAAAGAGATGATCGAAAATATCTGTCTCCAGAATCGAAATCGAACTTTGAAGGGTGGGTTTATAGGTGTATCTTGACCCGCTGAATCCAAAAATCCAACCTTTGTTACACGAAAATACACCTGGAAAGAAGTTATTTCGCATGGTACGAAAAAGAGATGATCGAAAATATTTTTTTTCAGAATCAAAATCGGACTTTAATGGGTGAGTTTCTAGGTGTATTTCGACCCCCTGAATCCGAAAATCCAACCTCTGATGACCAAAAATATGCTTGGAAAAAAGTTATTTCGCATGGTACGAAAAAAAAATGATCGAAAATATCTGTCTCCAGAATCGGAATCGAACTTTGATGGGTGGGTTTATAGGTGTATTTTGACCCGCTGAATCCAAAAATCCAACCTTTGTTCGACGAAAATACACCTGGAAAGAAGTTATTTCGCATGGTACGAAAAAGAGATGATCGAAAATATTTTTTTTCAGAATCGAGATCGGACTTTAATGGGTGAGTTTCTAGGTGTATTTCGACCCCCTGAATCCGAAAATCCAACCTCTGATGACCAAAAATATGCTTGGAAAAAAGTTATTTCGCATGGTACGAAAAAGAGATGATCGAAAATATTTTCTATCAGAATCAAAATCGGACTTTGATGGGTGAGTTTCTAGGTGTATTTCGACCCGCTGGATGCGAAAATCCAACCTTTGATGACCAAAAATATGCTTGGAAAAAAGTTATTTCGCATGGTACGAAAAAGAGATGATCGAAAATATCTGTCTCCAGAATCGAAATCGAACTTTGAAGGGTGGGTTTATAGGTGTATCTTGACCCGCTGAATCCAAAAATCCAACCTTTGTTACACGAAAATACACCTGGAAAGAAGTTATTTCGCATGGTACGAAAAAGAGATGATCGAAAATATTTTTTTACAGAATCAAAATCGGACTTTAATGGGTGAGATTCTAGGTGTATTTCGACCCCCTGAATCCGAAAATCCAACCTCTGATTATTAAAAATATGCTTGGAAAAAAGTTATTGCGCATGGTACGAAAAAGAGATGATCGAAAATATCTGTCTCCAGAATCGGAATCGAACATTGATGGGTGGGTTTGTAGGTGTATTTTGACCCGCTGAATCCAAAAATCCAACCTTTGTTGGACGAAAATACACCTGGAAAGAAGTTATTTCGCATGGTACGAAAAAGAGATGATCGAAAATATTTTTTTTCAGAATCAAGATCGGACTTTGATGGGTGAGTTTCTAGGTGTATTTCGACCCGCTGAATCTGAAAATCCAAACTTTGATAAGCAAAAATATGCTTGGAAAAAAGTTATTTCGCATGGTACGAAAAAGAGATGATCGAAAATATTTTCTTTCAGAATCAAAATCGGACTTTGATGGGTGAGTTTCTAGGTGTATTTCGACCCGCTGGATGCGGAAATCCAACCTTTGATGACCAAAAATATGCTTGGAAAAAAGTTATTTCGCATGGCACGAAAAAGAGATGATCGAAAATATCTGTCTCCAGAATCGAAATCGAACTTTGAAGGGTGGGTTTATAGGTGTATCTTGACCCGCTGAATCCAAAAATCTAACCTTTATTACACGAAAATACACCTGGAAAGAAGTTATTTCGCATGGTACGAAAAAGAGATGATCGAAAATATTTTTTTTCAGAATCAAAATCGGACTTTAATGGGTGAGTTTCTAGGTGTATTTCGACCCCCTGAATCCGAAAATCCAACCTCTGATTACCAAAAATATGCTTGGAAAAAAGTTATTTCGCATGGTACGAAAAAGAGATGATCGAAAATATTTTTTTTCAGAATCGAGATCGGACTTTAATGGGTGAGTTTCTAGGTGTATTTCGACCCCCTGAATCTGAAAATCCAACCTCTGATGACCAAAAATATGCTTGGAAAAAAGTTATTTCGCATGGTACGAAAAAGAGATGATCGAAAATATTTTCTTTCAGAATCAAAATCGGACTTTGATGGGTGAGTTTCTAGGTGTATTTCGACCCGCTGGATGCGAAAATCCAACCTTTCATGACCAAAAATATGCTTGGAAAAAAGTTATTTCGCATGGTACGAAAAAGAGATGATCGAAAATATCTGTCTCCAGAATCGAAATCGAACTTTGAAGGGTGGGTTTATAGGTGTATCTTGACCCGCTGAATCCAAAAATCCAACTTCTGTTACACGAAAATACACCTGGAAAGAAGTTATTTCGCATGGTACGAAAAAGAGATGATCGAAAATATTTTTTTTCAGAATCAAAATCGGACTTTAATGGGTGAGATTCTAGGTGTATTTCGACCCCCTGAATCCGAAAATCCAACCTCTGATTACCAAAAATATGCTTGGAAAAAAGTTATTTCGCATGGTACGAAAAAGAGATGATCGAAAATATCTGTCTCCAGAATCGAAATCGAACTTTGAAGGGTGGGTTTATAGGTGTATCTTGACCCGCTGAATCCAAAAATCCAACCTTTATTACACGAAAATACACCTGGAAAGAAGTTATTTCGCATGGTACGAAAAAGAGATGATCGAAAATATTTTTTTTCAGAATCAAAATCGGACTTTAATGGGTGAGTTTCTAGGTGTATTTCGACCCCCTAAATCCGAAAATCCAACCTCTGATTACCAAAAATATGCTTGGAAAAAAGTTATTTCGCATGGTACGAAAAAGAGATGATCGAAAATATCTGTCTCCAGAATCGGAATCGAACTTTGATGGGTGGGTTTATAGGTGTATTTTGACCCGCTGAATCCAAAAATCCAACCTTTGTTAGACGAAAATACACCTGGAAAGAAGTTATTTCGCATGGTACGAAAAAGAGATGATCGAAAATATTTTTTTTCAGAATCGAGATCGGACTTTAATGGGTGAGTTTCTAGGGGTATTTCGACCCGCTGAATCCAAAAATCCGACCTCTTATGACCAAAAACATGCTCGGAAAAAAGTTATTTCGCATGGTACGAAAAAGAGATGATCGAAAATATCTGTCTCCAGAATCGGAATCGAACTTTGATGGGTGGGTTTATAGGCGTATTTTGACCCGCTGAATCCAAAAATCCAACCGGTGTTACACGAAAATACACCTGGAAAGAAGTTATTTCGCATGGTACGAAAAAGAGATGATCGAAAATATTTTTTTTTCAGAATCAAGATCGGACTTTGATGGGTGAGTTTCTAGGTGTATTTCGACCCGCTGAATCCGAAAATCCAAACTTTGATAAGCAAAAATATGCTTGGAAAAAAGTTATTTCGCATGGTACGAAAAAGAGATGATCGAAGATATTTTCTTTCAGAACCAAAATCGGACTTTGATGGGTCAGTTTCTAGGTGTATTTCGACCCGCTGGATGCGAAAATCCAACCTTTGATGACCAAAAATATGCTTGGAAAAAAGTTATTTCGCATGGTACGAAAAAGAGATGATCGAAAATATCTGTCTCCAGAATCGAAATCGAACTTTGAAGGGTGGGTTTATAGGTGTATCTTGACCCGCTGAATCCAAAAATCCAACCTTTGTTACACGAAAATACACCTGGAAAGAAGTTATTTCGCATGGTACGAAAAAGAGATGATCGAAAATATTTTTTTTCAGAATCGAGATCGGACTTTAATGGGTGAGTTTCTAGGGGTATTTCGACCCGCTGAATCCAAAAATCCGACCTCTTATGACCAAAAACATGCTCGGAAAAAAGTTATTTCGCATGGTACGAAAAAGAGATGATCGAAAATATCTGTCTCCAGAATCGGAATCGAACTTTGATGGGTGGGTTTATAGGTGTATTTTGACCCGCTGAATCCAAAAATCCAACCGGTGTTACACGAAAATACACCTGGAAAGAAGTTATTCCTTATGGTACGAAAAAGAGATGATCGAAAATATTTTTTTTCAGAATCGAGATCGGACTTTAATGGGTGAGTTTCTAGGTGTATTTCGACCCCCTGAATCCGAAAATCCAACCTCTGATGACCAAAAATATGCTTGGAAAAAAGTTATTTCGCATGGTACGAAAAAGAGATGATCGAAAATATTTTTTTTTCAGAATCAAGATCGGACTTTGATGGGTGAGTTTCTAGGTGTATTTCGACCCGCTGAATCCAAAAATCTAAACTTTGATAAGCAAAAATATGCTTGGAAAAAAGTTATTTCGCATGGTACGAAAAAGAGATGATCGAAGATATTTTCTTTCAGAACCAAAATCGGACTTTGATGGGTCAGTTTCTAGGTGTATTTCGACCCGCTGGATGCGAAAATCCAACCTTTGATGACCAAAAATATGCTTGGAAAAAAGTTATTTCGCATGGTACGAAAAAGAGATGATCGAAAATATCTGTCTCCAGAATCGAAATCGAACTTTGAAGGGTGGGTTTATAGGTGTATCTTGACCCGCTGAATCCAAAAATCCAACCTTTGTTACACGAAAATACACCTGGAAAGAAGTTATTTCGCATGGTACGAAAAAGAGATGATCGAAAATATTTTTTTTCAGAATCAAAATCGGACTTTAATGGGTGAGTTTCTAGGTGTATTTCGACCATCTGAATCCGACAATCCAACCTCTGATGACCAAAAATATGCTTGGAAAAAAGTTATTTCGCATGGTACGAAAAAAAAATGATCGAAAATATCTGTCTCCAGAATCGGAATCGAACTTTGATGGGTGGGTTTATAGGTGTATTTTGACCCGCTGAATCCAAAAATCCAACCTTTGTTCGACGAAAATACACCTGGAAAGAAGTTATTTCGCATGGTACGAAACAGAGATGATCGAAAATATCTGTCTCCAGAATCGGAATCGAACTTTGATGGGTGGGTTTATAGGTGTATTTTGACCCGCTGAATCCAAAAATCCAACCTTTGTTGGTCGAAAATACTCCTGGAAAGAAGTTATTTCGCATGGTACGAAAAAGAGATGATCGAAAATATTTTTTTTCAGAATCGAGATCGGACTTTAATGGGTGAGTTTCTAGGTGTATTTCGACCCCCTGAATCCGAAAATCCAACCTCTGATGACCAAAAATATGCTTGGAAAAAAGTTATTTCGCATGGTACGAAAAAGAGATGATCGAAAATATTTTCTTTCAGAATCAAAATCGGACTTTGATGGGTGAGTTTCTAGGTGTATTTCGACCCGCTGGATGCGAAAATCCAACCTTTGATGACCAAAAATATGCTTGGAAAAAAGTTATTTCGCATGGTACGAAAAAGAGATGATCGAAAATATCTGTCTCCAGAATCGAAATCGAACTTTGAAGGGTGGGTTTATAGGTGTATCTTGACCCGCTGAATCCAAAAATCCAACCTTTGTTACACGAAAATACACCTGGAAAGAAGTTATTTCGCATGGTACGAAAAAGAGATGATCGAAAATATTTTTTTTCAGAATCAAAATCGGACTTTAATGGGTGAGATTCTAGGTGTATTTTGACCCCCTGAATCCGAAAATCCAACCTCTGATTACCAAAAATATGCTTGGAAAAAAGTTATTTCGCATGGTACGAAAAAGAGATGATCGAAAATATCTGTCTCCAGAATCGGAATCGAACTTTGATGGGTGGGTTTATAGGTGTATTTTGACCCGCTGAATCCAAAAATCCAACCTTTGTTGGACGAAAATACACCTGGAAAGAAGTTATTTCGCATGGTACGAAAAAGAGATAATCGAAAATATTTTTTTTCAGAATCAAGATCGGACTTTGATGGGTGAGTTTCTAGGTGTATTTCGACCCGCTGAATCTGAAAATCCAAACTTTGATAAGCAAAAATATGCTTGGAAAAAAGTTATTTCGCATGGTACGAAAAAGAGATGATCGAAAATATTTTCTTTCAGAATCAAAATCGGACTTTGATGGGTGAGTTTCTAGGTCCATTTCGACCCGCTGGATGCGGAAATCCAACCTTTGATGACCAAAAATATGCTTGGAAAAAAGTTATTTCGCATGGCACGAAAAAGAGATGATCGAAAATATCTGTCTCCAGAATCGAAATCGAACTTTGAAGGGTGGGTTTATAGGTGTATCTTGACCCGCTGAATCCAAAAATCCAACCTTTATTACACGAAAATACACCTGGAAAGAAGTTATTTCGCATGGTACGAAAAAGAGATGATCGAAAATATTTTTTTTCAGAATCAAAATCGGACTTTAATGGGTGAGTTTCTAGGTGTATTTCGACCCCCTGAATCCGAAAATCCAACCTCTGATTACCAAAAATATGCTTGGAAAAAAGTTATTTCGCATGGTACGAAAAAGAGATGATCGAAAATATCTGTCTCCAGAATCGGAATCGAACTTTGATGGGTGGGTTTATAGGTGTATTTTGACCCGCTGAATCCAAAAATCCAACCTTTGTTAGACGAAAATACACCTGGAAAGAAGTTATTTCGCATGGTACGAAAAAGAGATGATCGAAAATATTTTTTGTCAGAATCGAGATCGGACTTTAATGGGTGAGTTTCTAGGGGTATTTCGACCCGCTGAATCCAAAAATCCGACCTCTTATGACCAAAAACATGCTCGGAAAAAAGTTATTTCGCATGGTACGAAAAAGAGATGATCGAAAATATCTGTCTCCAGAATCGGAATCGAACTTTGATGGGTGGGTTTATAGGTGTATTTTGACCCGCTGAATCCAAAAATCCAACCTTTGTTAGACGAAAATACACCTGGAAAGAAGTTATTTCGCATGGTACGAAAAAGAGATGATCGAAAATATTTTTTTTCAGAATCGAGATCGGACTTTAATGGGTGAGTTTCTAGGTGTATTTCGACCCCCTGAATCCGAAAATCCAACCTCTGATGACCAAAAATATGCTTGGAAAAAAGTTATTTCGCATGGTACGAAAAAGAGATGATCGAAAATATTTTTTTTCAGAATCAAGATCGGACTTTGATGGGTGAGTTTCTAGGTGTATTTCGACCCGCTGAATCCAAAAATCCGACCTCTTATGACCAAAAACATGCTTGGAAAAAAGTTATTTCGCATGGTACGAAAAAGAGAGGATCGAAAATATTTTTTTTCAGAATCAAAATCGGACTTTGATGGGTGAGTTTCTAGGTGTATTTCGACCCGCTGGATGCGAAAATCCAACCTTTGATGACCGAAAATATGCTTGGGAAAAAGTTATTTCGCATGGTACGAAAAAGAGATGATCGAAAATATTTTTTTTCAGAATCAAGATCGGACTTTGATGGGTGAGTTTCTAGGTGTATTTCGACCCGCTGAATCTGAAAATCCAAACTTTGATAAGCAAAAATATGCTTGGAAAAAAGTTATTTCGCATGGTACGAAAAAGAGATGATCGAAAATATTTTCTTTCAGAATCAAAATCGGACTTTGATGGGTGAGTTTCTAGGTCCATTTCGACCCGCTGGATGCGGAAATCCAACCTTTGATGACCAAAAATATGCTTGGAAAAAAGTTATTTCGCATGGCACGAAAAAGAGATGATCGAAAATATCTGTCTCCAGAATCGAAATCGAACTTTGAAGGGTGGGTTTATAGGTGTATCTTGACCCGCTGAATCCAAAAATCCAACCTTTATTACACGAAAATACACCTGGAAAGAAGTTATTTCGCATGGTACGAAAAAGAGATGATCGAAAATATTTTTTTTCAGAATCAAAATCGGACTTTAATGGGTGAGTTTCTAGGTGTATTTCGACCCCCTGAATCCGAAAATCCAACCTCTGATTACCAAAAATATGCTTGGAAAAAAGTTATTTCGCATGGTACGAAAAAGAGATGATCGAAAATATCTGTCTCCAGAATCGGAATCGAACTTTGATGGGTGGGTTTATAGGTGTATTTTGACCCGCTGAATCCAAAAATCCAACCTTTGTTAGACGAAAATACACCTGGAAAGAAGTTATTTCGCATGGTACGAAAAAGAGATGATCGAAAATATTTTTTGTCAGAATCGAGATCGGACTTTAATGGGTGAGTTTCTAGGGGTATTTCGACCCGCTGAATCCAAAAATCCGACCTCTTATGACCAAAAACATGCTCGGAAAAAAGTTATTTCGCATGGTACGAAAAAGAGATGATCGAAAATATCTGTCTCCAGAATCGGAATCGAACTTTGATGGGTGGGTTTATAGGTGTATTTTGACCCGCTGAATCCAAAAATCCAACCTTTGTTAGACGAAAATACACCTGGAAAGAAGTTATTTCGCATGGTACGAAAAAGAGATGATCGAAAATATTTTTTTTCAGAATCGAGATCGGACTTTAATGGGTGAGTTTCTAGGTGTATTTCGACCCCCTGAATCCGAAAATCCAACCTCTGATGACCAAAAATATGCTTGGAAAAAAGTTATTTCGCATGGTACGAAAAAGAGATGATCGAAAATATTTTTTTTCAGAATCAAGATCGGACTTTGATGGGTGAGTTTCTAGGTGTATTTCGACCCGCTGAATCCAAAAATCCGACCTCTTATGACCAAAAACATGCTTGGAAAAAAGTTATTTCGCATGGTACGAAAAAGAGATGATCGAAAATATTTTTTTTCAGAATCAAAATCGGACTTTGATGGGTGAGTTTCTAGGTGTATTTCGACCCGCTGGATGCGAAAATCCAACCTTTGATGACTGAAAATATGCTTGGGAAAAAGTTATTTCGCATGGTACGAAAAAGAGATGATCGAAAATATTTTTTTTCAGAATCAAGATCGGACTTTGATGGGTGAGTTTCTAGGTGTATTTAGACCCGCTGAATCCGAAAATCCAAACTTTGATGAGCAAAAATATGCTTGGAAAAAAGTTATTTCGCATGGTACGAAAAAGAGATGATCGAAAATATCTGTCTCCAGAATCGGAATCGAACTTCGATGGGTGGGTCTATAGGTGTATTTTGACCCGCTGAATCCAAAAATCCAACCGGTGTTACACGAAAATACACCTGGAAAGAAGTTATTCCTTATGGTACGAAAAAGAGATGATCGAAAATATTTTTTTTCAGAATCGAGATCGGACTTTAATGGGTGAGTTTCTAGGTGTATTTCGACCCCCTGAATCCGAAAATCCAACCTCTGATGACCAAAAATATGCTTGGAAAAAAGTTATTTCGCATGGTACGAAAAAGAGATGATCGAAAATATTTTTTTTCAGAATCAAGATCGGACTTTGATGGGTGAGTTTCTAGGTGTATTTCGAACCGCTGAATCCGAAAATCCAAACTTTGATAAGCAAAAATATGCTTGGAAAAAAGTTATTTCGCATGGTACGAAAAAGAGATGATCGAAAATATTTTCTTTCAGAATCAAAATCGGACTTTGATGGGTGAGTTTCTAGGTCCATTTCGACCCGCTGGATGCGGAAATCCAACCTTTGATGACCAAAAATATGCTTGGAAAAAAGTTATTTCGCATGGCACGAAAAAGAGATGATCGAAAATATCTGTCTCCAGAATCGAAATCGAACTTTGAAGGGTGGGTTTATAGGTGTATCTTGACCCGCTGAATCCAAAAATCCAACCTTTATTACACGAAAATACACCTGGAAAGAAGTTATTTCGCATGGTACGAAAAAGAGATGATCGAAAATATTTTTTGTCAGAATCGAGATCGGACTTTAATGGGTGAGTTTCTAGGGGTATTTCGACCCGCTGAATCCAAAAATCCGACCTCTTATGACCAAAAACATGCTCGGAAAAAAGTTATTTCGCATGGTACGAAAAAGAGATGATCGAAAATATCTGTCTCCAGAATCGGAATCGAACTTTGATGGGTGGGTTTATAGGTGTATTTTGACCCGCTGAATCCAAAAATCCAACCTTTGTTAGACGAAAATACACCTGGAAAGAAGTTATTTCGCATGGTACGAAAAAGAGATGATCGAAAATATTTTTTTTCAGAATCGAGATCGGACTTTAATGGGTGAGTTTCTAGGTGTATTTCGACCCCCTGAATCCGAAAATCCAACCTCTGATGACCAAAAATATGCTTGGAAAAAAGTTATTTCGCATGGTACGAAAAAGAGATGATCGAAAATATTTTTTTTCAGAATCAAGATCGGACTTTGATGGGTGAGTTTCTAGGTGTATTTCGACCCGCTGAATCCAAAAATCCGACCTCTTATGACCAAAAACATGCTTGGAAAAAAGTTATTTCGCATGGTACGAAAAAGAGATGATCGAAAATATTTTTTTTCAGAATCAAAATCGGACTTTGATGGGTGAGTTTCTAGGTGTATTTCGACCCGCTGGATGCGAAAATCCAACCTTTGATGACCGAAAATATGCTTGGGAAAAAGTTATTTCGCATGGTACGAAAAAGAGATGATCGAAAATATTTTTTTTCAGAATCAAGATCGGACTTTGATGGGTGAGTTTCTAGGTGTATTTCGACCCGCTGAATCCGAAAATCCAAACTTTGATGAGCAAAAATATGCTTGGAAAAAAGTTATTTCGCATGGTACGAAAAAGAGATGATCGAAAATATCTGTCTCCAGAATCGGAATCGAACTTCGATGGGTGGGTTTATAGGTGTATTTTGACCCGCTGAATCCAAAAATCCAACCGGTGTTACACGAAAATACACCTGGAAAGAAGTTATTCCTTATGGTACGAAAAAGAGATGATCGAAAATATTTTTTTTCAGAATCGAGATCGGACTTTAATGGGTGAGTTTCTAGGTGTATTTCGACCCCCTGAATCCGAAAATCCAACCTCTGATGACCAAAAATATGATTGGAAAAAAGTTATTTCGCATGGTACGAAAAAGAGATGATCGAAAATATTTTTTTTCAGAATCAAGATCGGACTTTGATGGGTGAGTTTCTAGGTGTATTTCGACCCGCTGAATCCGAAAATCCAAACTTTGATAAGCAAAAATATGCTTGGAAAAAAGTTATTTCGCATGGTACGAAAAAGAGATGATCGAAAATATCTGTCTCCAGAATCGAAATCGAACTTTGAAGGGTGGGTTTATAGGTGTATCTTGACCCGCTGAATCCAAAAATCCAACCTTTGTTACACGAAAATACACCTGGAAAGAAGTTATTTCGCATGGTACGAAAAAGAGATGATCGAAAATATTTTTTTTCAGAATCAAAATCGGACTTTAATGGGTGAGATTCTAGGTGTATTTCGACCCCCTGAATCCGAAAATCCAACCTCTGATTACCAAAAATATGCTTGGAAAAAAGTTATTTCGCATGGTACGAAAAAGAGATGATCGAAAATATCTGTCTCCAGAATCGAAATCGAACTTTGAAGGGTGGGTTTATAGGTGTATCTTGACCCGCTGAATCCAAAAATCCAACCTTTATTACACGAAAATACACCTGGAAAGAAGTTATTTCGCATGGTACGAAAAAGAGATGATCGAAAATATTTTTTTTCAGAATCAAAATCGGACTTTGATGGGTCAGTTTCTAGGTGTATTTCGACCCGCTGGATGCGAAAATCCAACCTTTGATGACCAAAAATATGCTTGGAAAAAAGTTATTTCGCATGGTACGAAAAAGAGATGATCGAAGATATTTTCTTTCAGAACCAAAATCGGACTTTGATGGGTCAGTTTCTAGGTGTATTTCGACCCGCTGGATGCGAAAATCCAACCTTTGATGACCAAAAATATGCTTGGAAAAAAGTTATTTCGCATGGTACGAAAAAGAGATGATCGAAGATATTTTCTTTCAGAACCAAAATCGGACTTTGATGGGTCAGTTTCTAGGTGTATTTCGACCCGCTGGATGCGAAAATCCAACCTTTGATGACCAAAAATATGCTTGGAAAAAAGTTATTTCGCATGGTACGAAAAAGAGATGATCGAAAATATCTGTCTCCAGAATCGAAATCGAACTTTGAAGGGTGGGTTTATAGGTGTATCTTGACCCGCTGAATCCAAAAATCCAACCTTTGTTACACGAAAATACACCTGGAAAGAAGTTATTTCGCATGGTACGAAAAAGAGATGATCGAAAATATTTTTTTTCAGAATCAAAATCGGACTTTAATGGGTGAGTTTCTAGGTGTATTTCGACCCCCTGAATCCGAAAATCCAACCTCTGATGACCAAAAATATGCTTGGAAAAAAGTTATTTCGCATGGTACGAAAAAAAAATGATCGAAAATATCTGTCTCCAGAATCGGAATCGAACTTTGATGGGTGGGTTTATAGGTGTATTTTGACCCGCTGAATCCAAAAATCCAACCTTTGTTCGACGAAAATACACCTGGAAAGAAGTTATTTCGCATGGTACGAAACAGAGATGATCGAAAATATCTGTCTCCAGAATCGGAATCGAACTTTGATGGGTGGGTTTATAGGTGTATTTTGACCCGCTGAATCCAAAAATCCAACCTTTGTTGGACGAAAATACTCCTGGAAAGAAGTTATTTCGCATGGTACGAAAAAGAGATGATCGAAAATATTTTTTTTCAGAATCGAGATCGGACTTTAATGGGTGAGTTTCTAGGTGTATTTCGACCCCCTGAATCCGAAAATCCAACCTCTGATGATCAAAAATATGCTTGGAAAAAAGTTATTTCGCATGGTACGAAAAAGAGATGATCGAAAATATTTTCTTTCAGAATCAAAATCGGACTTTGATGGGTGAGTTTCTAGGTGTATTTCGACCCGCTGGATGCGAAAATCCAACCTTTGATGACCAAAAATATGCTTGGAAAAAAGTTATTTCGCATGGTACGAAAAAGAGATGATCGAAAATATTTTTTTTCAGAATCAAGATCGGACTTTGATGGGTGAGTTTCTAGGTGTATTTCGACCCGCTGAATCCGAAAATCCAAACTTTGATATGCAAAAATATGCTTGGAAAAAAGTTATTTCGCATGGTACGAAAAAGAGATGATCGAAGATATTTTCTTTCAGAACCAAAATCGGACTTTGATGGGTCAGTTTCTAGGTGTATTTCGACCCGCTGGATGCGAAAATCCAACCTTTGATGACCAAAAATATGCTTGGAAAAAAGTTATTTCGCATGGTACGAAAAAGAGATGATCGAAAATATCTGTCTCCAGAATCGAAATCGAACTTTGAAGGGTGGGTTTATAGGTGTATCTTGACCCGCTGAATCCAAAAATCCAACCTTTGTTACACGAAAATACACCTGGAAAGAAGTTATTTCGCATGGTACGAAAAAGAGATGATCGAAAATATTTTTTTTCAGAATCGAGATCGGACTTTAATGGGTGAGTTTCTAGGGGTATTTCGACCCGCTGAATCCAAAAATCCGACCTCTTATGACCAAAAACATGCTCGGAAAAAAGTTATTTCGCATGGTACGAAAAAGAGATGATCGAAAATATCTGTCTCCAGAATCGGAATCGAACTTTGATGGGTGGGTTTATAGGTGTATTTTGACCCGCTGAATCCAAAAATCCAACCGGTGTTACACGAAAATACACCTGGAAAGAAGTTATTCCTTATGGTACGAAAAAGAGATGATCGAAAATATTTTTTTTCAGAATCGAGATCGGACTTTAATGGGTGAGTTTCTAGGTGTATTTCGACCCCCTGAATCCGAAAATCCAACCTCTGATGACCAAAAATATGCTTGGAAAAAAGTTATTTCGCATGGTACGAAAAAGAGATGATCGAAAATATTTTTTTTTCAGAATCAAGATCGGACTTTGATGGGTGAGTTTCTAGGTGTATTTCGACCCGCTGAATCCGAAAATCCAAACTTTGATAAGCAAAAATATGCTTGGAAAAAAGTTATTTCGCATGGTACGAAAAAGAGATGATCGAAGATATTTTCTTTCAGAACCAAAATCGGACTTTGATGGGTCAGTTTCTAGGTGTATTTCGACCCGCTGGATGCGAAAATCCAACCTTTGATGACCAAAAATATGCTTGGAAAAAAGTTATTTCGCATGGTACGAAAAAGAGATGATCGAAGATATTTTCTTTCAGAACCAAAATCGGACTTTGATGGGTCAGTTTCTAGGTGTATTTCGACCCGCTGGATGCGAAAATCCAACCTTTGATGACCAAAAATATGCTTGGAAAAAAGTTATTTCGCATGGTACGAAAAAGAGATGATCGAAAATATCTGTCTCCAGAATCGAAATCGAACTTTGAAGGGTGGGTTTATAGGTGTATCTTGACCCGCTGAATCCAAAAATCCAACCTTTGTTACACGAAAATACACCTGGAAAGAAGTTATTTCGCATGGTACGAAAAAGAGATGATCGAAAATATTTTTTTTCAGAATCAAAATCGGACTTTAATGGGTGAGTTTCTAGGTGTATTTCGACCCCCTGAATCCGAAAATCCAACCTCTGATGACCAAAAATATGCTTGGAAAAAAGTTATTTCGCATGGTACGAAAAAAAAATGATCGAAAATATCTGTCTCCAGAATCGGAATCGAACTTTGATGGGTGGGTTTATAGGTGTATTTTGACCCGCTGAATCCAAAAATCCAACCTTTGTTCGACGAAAATACACCTGGAAAGAAGTTATTTCGCATGGTACGAAACAGAGATGATCGAAAATATCTGTCTCCAGAATCGGAATCGAACTTTGATGGGTGGGTTTATAGGTGTATTTTGACCCGCTGAATCCAAAAATCCAACCTTTGTTGGACGAAAATACTCCTGGAAAGAAGTTATTTCGCATGGTACGAAAAAGAGATGATCGAAAATATTTTTTTTCAGAATCGAGATCGGACTTTAATGGGTGAGTTTCTAGGTGTATTTCGACCCCCTGAATCCGAAAATCCAACCTCTGATGATCAAAAATATGCTTGGAAAAAAGTTATTTCGCATGGTACGAAAAAGAGATGATCGAAAATATTTTCTTTCAGAATCAAAATCGGACTTTGATGGGTGAGTTTCTAGGTGTATTTCGACCCGCTGGATGCGAAAATCCAACCTTTGATGACCAAAAATATGCTTGGAAAAAAGTTATTTCGCATGGTACGAAAAAGAGATGATCGAAAATATTTTTTTTCAGAATCAAGATCGGACTTTGATGGGTGAGTTTCTAGGTGTATTTCGACCCGCTGAATCCGAAAATCCAAACTTTGATATGCAAAAATATGCTTGGAAAAAAGTTATTTCGCATGGTACGAAAAAGAGATGATCGAAGATATTTTCTTTCAGAACCAAAATCGGACTTTGATGGGTCAGTTTCTAGGTGTATTTCGACCCGCTGGATGCGAAAATCCAACCTTTGATGACCAAAAATATGCTTGGAAAAAAGTTATTTCGCATGGTACGAAAAAGAGATGATCGAAAATATCTGTCTCCAGAATCGAAATCGAACTTTGAAGGGTGGGTTTATAGGTGTATCTTGACCCGCTGAATCCAAAAATCCAACCTTTGTTACACGAAAATACACCTGGAAAGAAGTTATTTCGCATGGTACGAAAAAGAGATGATCGAAAATATTTTTTTTCAGAATCGAAATCGGACTTTAATGGGTGAGTTTCTAGGTGTATTTCGACCCCCTGAATCCGAAAATCCAACCTCTGATGACCAAAAATATGCTTGGAAAAAAGTTATTTCGCATGGTACGAAAAAAAAATGATCGAAAATATCTGTCTCCAGAATCGGAATCGAACTTTGATGGGTGGGTTTATAGGTGTATTTTGACCCGCTGAATCCAAAAATCCAACCTTTGTTCGACGAAAATACACCTGGAAAGAAGTTATTTCGCATGGTACGAAACAGAGATGATCGAAAATATCTGTCTCCAGAATCGGAATCGAACTTTGATGGGTGGGTTTATAGGTGTATTTTGACCCGCTGAATCCAAAAATCCAACCTTTGTTGGACGAAAATACTCCTGGAAAGAAGTTATTTCGCATGGTACGAAAAAGAGATGATCGAAAATATTTTTTTTCAGAATCGAGATCGGACTTTAATGGGTGAGTTTCTAGGTGTATTTCGACCCCCTGAATCCGAAAATCCAACCTCTGATGACCAAAAATATGCTTGGAAAAAAGTTATTTCGCATGGTACGAAAAAGAGATGATCGAAAATATTTTCTTTCAGAATCAAAATCGGACTTTGATGGGTGAGTTTCTAGGTGTATTTCGACCCGCTGGATGCGAAAATCCAACCTTTGATGACCAAAAATATGCTTGGAAAAAAGTTATTTCGCATGGTACGAAAAAGAGATGATCGAAAATATCTGTCTCCAGAATCGAAATCGAACTTTGAAGGGTGGGTTTATAGGTGTATCTTGACCCGCTGAATCCAAAAATCCAACCTTTGTTACACGAAAATACACCTGGAAAGAAGTTATTTCGCATGGTACGAAAAAGAGATGATCGAAAATATTTTTTTTCAGAATCAAAATCGGACTTTAATGGGTGAGATTCTAGGTGTATTTCGTCCCCCTGAATCCGAAAATCCAACCTCTGATTACCAAAAATATGCTTGGAAAAAAGTTATTTCGCATGGTACGAAAAAGAGATGATCGAAAATATCTGTCTCCAGAATCGGAATCGAACTTTGATGGGTGGGTTTATAGGTGTATTTTGACCCGCTGAATCCAAAAATCCAACCTTTGTTCGACGAAAATACACCTGGAAAGAAGTTATTTCGCATGGTACGAAAAAGAGATGATCGAAAATATTTTTTTTCAGAATCAAGATCGGACTTTGATGGGTGAGTTTCTAGGTGTATTTCGACCCGCTGAATCCGAAAATCCAAACTTTGATAAGCAAAAATATGCTTGGAAAAAAGTTATTTCGCATGGTACGAAAAAGAGATGATCGAAAATATTTTCTTTCAGAATCAAGATCGGACTTTGATGGGTGAGTTTCTAGGTGTATTTCGACCCGCTGAATCCGAAAATCCAAACTTTGATAAGCAAAAATATGCTTGGAAAAAAGTTATTTCGCATGGTACGAAAAAGAGATGATCGAAAATATCTGTCTCCAGAATCGAAATCGAACTTTGAAGGGTGGGTTTATAGGTGTATCTTGACCCGCTGAATCCAAAAATCCAACCTTTGTTACACGAAAATACACCTGGAAAGAAGTTATTTCGCATGGTACGAAAAAGAGATGATCGAAAATATTTTTTTTCAGAATCAAAATCGGACTTTAATGGGTGAGATTCTAGGTGTATTTCGACCCCCTGAATCCGAAAATCCAACCTCTGATTACCAAAAATATGCTTGGAAAAAAGTTATTTCGCATGGTACGAAAAAGAGATGATCGAAAATATCTGTCTCCAGAATCGAAATCGAACTTTGAAGGGTGGGTTTATAGGTGTATCTTGACCCGCTGAATCCAAAAATCCATACCTTTATTACACGAAAATACACCTGGAAAGAAGTTATTTCGCATGGTACGAAAAAGAGACGATCGAAAATATTTTTTTTCAGAATCAAAATCGGACTTTAATCGGTGAGTTTCTAGGTGTATTTCGACCCCCTAAATCCGAAAATCCAACCTCTGATTACCAAAAATATGCTTGGAAAAAAGTTATTTCGCATGGTACGAAAAAGAGATGATCGAAAATATCTGTCTCCAGAATCGGAATCGAACTTTGATGGGTGGGTTTATAGGTGTATTTTGACCCGCTGAATCCAAAAATCCAACCTTTGTTAGACGAAAATACACCTGGAAAGAAGTTATTTCGCATGGTACGAAAAAGAGATGATCGAAAATATTTTTTTTCAGAATCGAGATCGGACTTTAATGGGTGAGTTTCTAGGGGTATTTCGACCCGCTGAATCCAAAAATCCGACCTCTTATGACCAAAAACATGCTCGGAAAAAAGTTATTTCGCATGGTACGAAAAAGAGATGATCGAAAATATCTGTCTCCAGAATCGGAATCGAACTTTGATGGGTGGGTT
>CAUJGY010000045.1:0-133000 GCA_963170745.1 Phymatocera aterrima
GTATCGTTTAAAATTATAAAGAATTTTCAATTGTGCAAATGATTAGAATGAAAGATAGAACGAATAGATTGGGTGTTTCAACAAAGAACATCGATAAATGGAGTTTTGTGGTAAATCATTGATTTATTTTCCTCTGAAATAAAGGTGTTTTAACTTTTTTTGTTGTTTTTTTTTGTATAATTTAGAAGACATCCAGTAGAAACTCTGTCAAATATAAATTTTGTCACATTAACAAATTTTGTTACATTGGCGCCCAACGTTTTGAAGGCTCAGTATTCCACGATTCTATGATTAGATAATAAGTATATTACGTAATATTTATGCCGAACAAAATTGTTCATACACCTATTCAAACCAGGTCCAAAAATGTAACGACGGATCAAGGAGATAAACAACAAAAATCGCCAGGAGCGATTTCAAAGACGCCAAAATATTCAACACTTAGTCGTGATAATAGTCGAAAGATGGAGGAGGAGAGGAAACGATTAGAGGAGGAGAGAAAGAAAATAGATGAGGAACGTGCGGAGCTAAGGAGAATCATGAGGGATAAACAGGCTTATGATGAATTAAGAGCCGAAGTAAATAGATTACGAATCGAAAACGAAGAACAAAAGCGTTTGGTAGAGAGAACTCAGGCTCAGCACGGAACACAACATCAAGGTGACGTAGATGATAGACTTGTTAGTGGGTTGATAAATCGTTTACAAAATTTCAACATTGATATAAAAATGCCTAAATTTTCTGGAGAAGATAGTACAAATCCACGTGAATTTTTAAATGACTTGGAAAAATATTTTATGATAAAAAATGTACCTGAAGAACAAAAAATTTGGGTTGTGCATAGTACGCTAGAAGGTAAAGCAAAGATTTGGATTGATGGTCGAAGAAATAGAATTAATAATTATAATGATTTTAAAATAGTGTTTATTCAAGAATTCTACTCAGTTGCAATTCAAATTAGAGAGAAAAACAGATGGGCGCAACGTAGATTTAGACAAAGTGATAATAATTTGCGAAACTATTATCTTACACAAGTGAAAGAGGCACAATACTTTGAACCGAAAATGACAGATTATGAAGTGAATTACAGTATTGTACAACAAATGCCATATCGTGTAAAAGAAGCGATGATTGCATTAGACTTTTCAAAAACGGCCTTGATCGAATCAGCTTTATCACAATTAGATGTAATTCAAGAAGAAAAAGACAATGATCAAAGAAGGAGAATGTTTTCTAATAATAAAGATAATGATTTAAATACTAAAACAGGAGGACATGTTAAACAAATTTATTCGAATCAGCAGGGAAATGACACTCGACAGCAAGCATCAAGCAATTATCAATATTCTAATAATTATCAAGGCAGTGCCAGTAATTTGTCTAATTTTAATTTTCCAAATGTTAATGTTCCACCACCTTCATATAATTACAGTAACAATGATAATAGATATTCACAAGGTAGTCAAAGTAACTGGAATTTACAACCGTCAGGTGGAAATTCTTCACAACAATTAAGAGATACACGGAGAAGTTCTTTAAACTGAATATCGGTGCGGTGAGAAAAGGTCTGACACCGCATCGTGAATCATTTGATTTTATTGAAGACCTAGCTTGTGATTTGAATTCTGCTGGAAGTGTAAATGACTCTGATTCGAGAATTTCGACTCCTATATGCCCACATCTTGCAGTAACCGTCATGGGAAATTGTTTTCAAGCATTAATAGACACTGGTAGTCAAGTAACGGCAATTTCAGAAGAATTATTTAATAAATTAGAAGAAAAAAGTAAAGTGTATACGTTGCCAGTAAGTAATGTGATAGTCATTCCAGCTATAGGTAGAAAAGCAACTATAGTCAAAAAACAGGTTCATTTGGAGATGGTAATAGATAATCAGAGATTGGAATATTCTTGTTTGGTTATACCTCATTTAATGAATCAAATTATACTAGGTAACGATTGGTTATTGAGCAATAATGTGATAATTAATTATAAAAATCGGTCGATCGAAGTGAATAGTATTGAAGTTTGTAGGTCGAGAGTGTCGTTCGAATGGGAGACTTTGAATAAGTTGGTATCCTCAACTAATAATAACGTGATGGTCTTGCAAATAATTAGAACAAAATTTAGTAATATGTGTGTTGAAAATGATGACGTTGAAAATTTGAAAGATACCAGTGATATAAATAATTTACAAATCTATAATAAAGAAAAAAATAGTTCATGGGATCAAATAACGAATTCGAAAATGATAAATGATGTGATATGTCAAAGCATAATAACCGAAATTGTTTCTGGTAATCAAGTCATATTGGATGTCGAAAATTCTAAATTTGAAGAAAATCATCCAAATGACTTGAGTACACGAGTAGTTCCCGAAATCGTTACAGAAAGATTAGTAAATATTGAAAAGCGTGTTCAGACTGGTTTTTCCAAATCAATTGTTGATTTGTCTAAAGTTAATAACATAGTTCAGTCTCAAGATCTTTCTCGTAACGAATTAAATTTAACATCTGAAGAAATAAAAGAAATAGATGACCAGGGAGAGGATCATAACTTTTTCAAGGAACTTCCATCGCACAGTGGGACGAAACCCCGAATTCGTGCCCATAATTCCGAAAAGTGAATTTTGGATTCGGGGAATTTCGACCCTCGGGTGGGGTAGAGGAATGATTGGTGCATTCAAACCTCGAAGGGTATGGTCGTCCGTTCCATACCTGGCTCGATACATTAGTTCAAAGTCAGCCTTCGTTGAGAGTGCACGCGGCGAGTGAAAACGTGAGGAAAAACAGTGAACTTCAAAGATCAATAACTCGAAAGTTATTTAAGCGATTTTGATTTTTCAAAATGGATTCTACCCCTGGAGGTATGTAAAAGATATTTCTGTATGAGTTAAATTGAAAAGTCACGTTCATCTGCTTGAAATACGACCATGTTTGGTACCCTGTGAAAACGATATAATTTTCGAGACTTATACTTTCAAATGGACAAAAAGTCGGGAACTTGAGGATACCGGACTTTGATTCAAGTCTTAGGTTCTAGATCAGGCTTTCAACTATCGAAAACGTTTTAGATCATCTGCTACTTTTTGCTACTTAGCGTAGTTTTTTAGTAAGCGTGAGCGAGTACGCAGCCTTTCACCACGCGCGCGGCCCCGGCTAGGCTGCAGCTGGCGCGGCGGCCGGCTGACGAGCGTCCGGGTCTGCCAGGAGTTCAATACGTACAATAGGGAACTTATACCGGTTTTTAACGTGTATAGGGTGTCCGTAACAAAGCAGTACCTACGGTTATTCTAGAGTCACACTGTTCATGATGATTTTTATTTGTGATTTGGTTGAGGAAAAAAATTAATTTCAGAAAGAATTCAGTTCATCCAATGAGTGTCATGGTAGTAGATATAAAAACGGCAAAAACATTTTCAATGTAAAAAATTCCGCCAAGTACAAAAATTCATAACAGGCAAAAATGTTTTCATTGCAAAAATTTCAGCAAAGTACAAAAATTCATATACGGCAAAAACACCGAGCCCGATACAAGTCGTGAAATGAAAAAAGAATACCAAGTCCAGCCATAAACAATTCAAAAACTTCCGCTTGTCTAGGTAGTGAAATCAAACAAATCGCCAAGTACTAACGAATTACTCAAAAGTTTACATTATACGACATCCGCAAAGAATATTTTTATTATTCGAAGGGGAATGAAATCTTAGCACTAGTTTTCGTAGTCACATCGGAACAACGCCGAGCCCTGAAACTTTTACGATAGTGTAATACATATGCTGAAGAAAAAACGCGAATTCACAGGCAACGAGGTATCGTGATTAGTGGGAACTGCTACCACCATAAGAATGCCTGAACCCATCCCATTACCAGAAAACCTACTTGGCGGGCACATTCCTTCCGCACAGTCCACTCCAATGCAAGATTATTAATATCCAAATATATCGATTGTATGTGACTGATATTTATGTATGGATAACATTATATATATGTATATAACCGATATATAAGATACATAGCTGATTTTATTTAAGAATCTATACTACGCCGATACGTACACAGAGAGAATTTTATGAGAAATTTCACGATAATTTCATAGCAATTGAGGAATATACTGGAGTATGAGGCTCTGTCCTATACAAATACAGAGAGAAGCTATATTCGTGGTTCACCTCGTCAGAATTGTCGCAAACTTTGTCAGGATTGTATCAACGCTTCCAACACTGTGCTGGACAGAACCTCGTACTCAATTGTATATTCCACGATTGCTATGAAATTATCGTAAATTTTCCTATAGAATTCTCTCTGTGTAACTACTACTTCTTGTTTACCGGGTGCTGAATTGTTAATAATTTAGTTACTCGCAGTACTTTCGGCCAGTATTTTTTTATATTTCAAAGTACTGTTTCAATGCATGTGACATCCCAGTATCCCATCGTCTTGATAACATTCTAACGCTGTTAAGGTGAGTGTACCGGTGAAAGAATATTTGAACGCACTTTACATCGAAATTATGTTAATCGACTGAGTTTTGTCGCTGCCAAACTTTCAATTTAATAGCGCTTTCACCTTACATTATCGATTACATAAATCCAGCGATGGTGAAGATATGACATGTGTTGAATGATTTATCATACACACCGTATATCAAAGCGTCATAAGCGGAGACACCATACTTGGAGCGATGTAAAAATTGGTAATGAGAGCATGATATTTCCTAAATATATTCGTTTGCGCACCATATTCACCATTGATGTAGTAATTATTTTCACGTTGAGTACGTTCTTCAATAGCTTAGTCATAGTGAAGATGTAGATTGTAACACTCGCTGATGTATGGTGGTCGCAGAGTGGGCGGAAGGAATGTGCCCGCCAAGTAGGTTTTCTGGTAATGGGATGGGTTCAGGCATTCTTATGGTGGTAGCAGTTCCCACTAATCACGATACCTCGTTGCCTGTGAATTCGCGTTTTTTCTTCAGCATATGTATTACACTATCGTAAAAGTTTCAGGGCTCGGCGTTGTTCCGATGTGACTACGAAAACTAGTGCTAAGATTTCATTCCCCTTCGAATAATAAAAATATTCTTTGCGGATGTCGTATAATGTAAACTTTTGAGTAATTCGTTAGTACTTGGCGATTTGTTTGATTTCACTACCTAGACAAGCGGAAGTTTTTGAATTGTTTATGGCTGGACTTGGTATTCTTTTTTCATTTCACGACTTGTATCGGGCTCGGTGTTTTTGCCGTATATGAATTTTTGTACTTTGCTGAAATTTTTGCAATGAAAACATTTTTGCCTGTTATGAATTTTTGTACTTGGCGGAATTTTTTACATTGAAAATGTTTTTGCCGTTTATTTCACTTATTTTTGGGAGATTACGATTCACTGATTAGAATTAATTACAATACACTTTATTCGATGGATCGTTTATGTACAGAATTAATGAATTTTTGAAGCGGAGTCCCAATAATCTGATATTCAATGTGGTTATAGTTGTTGTCAGACGTGCCATGAGTAGGTTCATTCTTTGCTGAGTGGTTATCATCGTCTATGGTACAAGCTTCGTTGTTTCGGTGGAGTCGTATCACTTCAAAGGTTCGACTCCTTCGGATGTCTGCTTCATTGTATCAAAAGTCAGCGAGTTTATTGTAAAATATATGAACCGATAATAATTCTGGTTCCTCACTCGCCCTCACCCTAGAATATAAAATTTTTTTTTTTAATTTAATAATTTATTATGGTCATATCTATTGTTTTTCAACATGTTACATACGATAATTATCTGCGACATTGTGAGATTTGAATAAGGACATAAATCTTTCACACATTATGATGATCATTATGATATTTCTTATAAGATTCATACCTACGTGAATTAACCGTCAGATATAATTTAAAGGTGTTTGTCCATGAAACCATTCTGAATGTAGCATAGATCACCGCGTGTCTCCGTTTGCTGTGGTTAAGACGTTGCACTTTTGACTGTACAACGTGTCTGATCGGTGGACGTATCTAATTTTTCCGCATGTAAAGTTATCCTCCAATATGCGTTGTCAAGGCACCTATACAATTCAAGATTAATGATACTACGTGTTCTTGTAGTTCGAGGAACAAAACTCACCCTAATTTTATTATTGATGCATATTAAAAAATGTAGAAATTAATATGTAACTTACCAACAACGATCTATCTTTATCTGCTAGTCAGATTATCATATTCCAGTTGTAAGAATAAGTTGCATCTGATACGTGGGTTGTTGCTTAATGTTTTAGATTTGATCGATAGGTGTTCTATCATATTCCGTACGCTTGGAATATATGTATATATATCTCTGTATATATTATTAATTTCATACTTGTTTTCTCATTAACATTTCAATGAAATACTGAACAAGGGTCTTAGCATATAGCAGAGATTACTTTTTACAAAACATGATACGTACGGATACACACGATTACTTATTGAGAATAGTTATCCTAACAGTGTAACACGTAATACATTGCGTATGGCTATCATGTGTTTTAGAAAATTTCATAAATAGAAATACGAATGTGTAATAATAACATAATATACGCCTGACGTATTTGATTCGGACATTCGTAACTCACTCGTGATACGTATATAATTCAAATTAGTGTTGGGACGACTACCTGATACCACTACTATATCAGTGATAAAAATAATCCCTTGCTGCCTACGATCGTGTGTACTATTATTCAACATGATGACTTAGAAGACATATCCTGTTGAACTATTCAATTTAAGTTGAAACAATTTCAAAATTGATCTACCAAATTCAATGTCATTACGATGCTAGTATAATTTATAATTGTAATTCTTAATTCAGTCATAATAACAATACATTCTGTTTGTTTCGACAATATAATGAAAATGTAATAATGGATTTGTGGTACCGATAATGTATCAAGACTCGCGGTAGCGAATATGATTACTTATATATATCAATGACTTGTTAGTAATACGTTGTATGTTATTTTGTGACTTTGCTTCAATATGAAATATACATCTTTTATATAATATCTGAATACCTCTTGTGATCGGACTTGCAAGGAAGGTATTCCTAATAAATAGTAAGCAGTATTTGTCATATATAAATTCGTACGATTATGTGTTGTACGCAAAGCTTTGAAAGAGTGATTGAAAAATATCGCATGTTTCCGAATATTTTGTATCCATAACTTGGTGCCGAACTCTTCTAATCCGCCGTTAGGAATGATTGTTATATCTGACATAACTGTTGAAAAATCAAACCGTAAAGCAAAACATAATACCCTGAGATGAGATGCGATGTACACATCAATTACAGTCTATAATTGTAATTTTATCCCTAAACTTTCTGCACTTTACTCACATATAACAATAAACAATGTAAATAATGAAAACTGAGCGGATTCTTAGCTTAATAGCCCAGGTTCGGCCAACGTTATTTGAGTAAAATAATTATATCGAATTGCCTCCAATGCCCCGTATTTGATGAATAATTCCCTCCATTTTAGTCATCATATGTATATATATCGTTTGATATTTTTTCTGTCCTACGCACCTCATATAGCATTTAGTGCGTTAATCGTCGCCTGGTCTTGTTATTTCCTTGGGACAAAAATCATGCTATCGTCTTGTCTTTCGATATGGTCGTCTTGTCTTGTGTCCATTCCATCCATTGAGTAATTACTTCTCGGTTTTCTGCGCACCCTATAACATGAAGATTATCGGTCGGTTGATAAGTTTTTCATGAGACATTCATAAAGACGTAATGGTAATGAAATATTCTCATTATTCATTTGAATGAAGTTAGTTTATCGACATTTCGTTATGTGGTGTATACATTAGGTTAATTTAACTCGGATAAATTATAGTAATAATTGACGAGTACAGTACCGTTTTGGAGTTTCAGATTCAGAGTCTCCTCCACGTACGCCGCTCTACAGCGTGTGAAACATATTTTCAACTTCTTAGCCCATATTTTTTAATTCCATGCTTCTTCCTTTCCTTCCTGAACTTCACTCAAATCATAATCAGCTACGATGACCATACATAGTTATTGTTTTTGTAACTATGCGATTAGAAATCTTTTTTCAAATTCAGATGATTGAACGACTGTTCAATGCATACAGCGTCCGTTTCTTTCGTTCTGATATGCGATGGCGATCCGCAATCGTGAATTTATTATCTACTATACAGATGAAAATTAATCCCGACACTACAACTCTTTCACTGTGTATCATCACTGATTGAGGTTGGCGACTTCTGTACAGTAAACATGAGTACATATAAATAAATAGAGCTTCGAACGTCAGAATATTCATTCTATAAAAGGCATGAAAATATCACGCAAACTTTGATGCTGGAAAACTCGGAGTTAGGTGAGTGTGTGAAAAAAAGTTCGTAGATTAGAATTATAAGGTTTAAACTTACGCAAACCTTTCTTTCTATATACACCTATTCTTATTTTTTCACAAGGTAGTATGAAATAATAATCTCTTCATAACAGCACAACATTTGGGGTGAATCTAACCTACCTGTCAAATCACGTTTGTGTAGGTTAGAATTTTATAAGACATCAAGTCAGCGGTCGTGTCACTGATATTCACTCCACAATGTCATTCAGATTGTATTATACTGAATCTTTCTACGAAAGTACCACAGTACGATAATGTAGTGAATAATATTACGGAACCCGTTGTTCGACGCGTACGGTTGCAGCTATTCTGACAGGCCGTGCGTGTAGCCATCTTGTTTCTTGTTGTCCTCAATCGATTATTGTGTTTTCAATCATCGTCGTGCGATCACTTCTACATCAATCGATTGTTCGTTACGATGACGTCACGGAGGTTCGGGCGGCCATTAGGCCACTTTGTTATTTTATGGAAATCTACGGGCTGAATTAGTGTATAAATGAAACCCAAAAACAATAGGGGGCGAGATCTAAGTTGAACATGTCCACCATAAATATTTCAAGTCAATCCATGCAACGGTTCGACAGATATCGAGGTCCCAAGCAGCACGGGCTGGAGAAGAAGAAGAAGAAGAAGAAGAAGAAGAAGAAGAAGAAGAAGAAGAAGAAGAAGAAGAAGAAGATTGTGATTTTTCATCAACTTTGGGGGCTAATATCTCGGTGATTACTTAATCGATTTCGTAAAAATTCATCCAGTAGGGACATATCGGCGGGGTCTTCCAGCCATATAAATTTCGTGTTAAAATATTCACTCGTTTCGGAGATATAGGCCTCTGCTTACAAGTATGAAAGTCCCCTAGAGTAAATGATTCTCGGCTAGCGCCCGCCGTTGTCACACGGTCCTCGTCTTTTTTTTGTACTTGGCGGCGATTCGCTACCGCGAATCTTGATAGGAGAGTTCTGAATCCAGCCTTCTTTACCGGCCATCAGGCAGTAGGTAAGTTAGGTTCCTGGGGTGGTAAGTGGCCGACAGTTCGATGGTAACGATTTGGATCGTGGTAGCGATTATCAATATTTTGTTACCAACAGTCTGATGGTAACAGGGTAACGATTCTGGATCATGGTAACGATTGCCAATATTTTGTTACCAATAGTCTGCGCCAATCGGGTGGTTGCGATTGTCGGTCATGCGATGGCGCCACTATGCATGTCGATCTTTTTGCCTACCGACAGGCTGATGGTGACGATTCTGAATCATAGATCGTCGATCTTCCGCTACCGACAATTGGATGGCTGCAATTTTTCGCTTTGCGATGGCGCCACTACTGATTCGCTTTCGGATCATGGTAACGATTATCGACTCCCGATCCCAGATGGCTGGAATGGCTGCAATTTTTCGCTATGCGATGGCGCCACTACCGATGCGCTTTCGGATCATGGTAACGATTATCGACTCCCGATCCCAGATGGCTGGAATGGCTGCAATTTTTCGCTATGCGATGGCGCCACTACCGATGCGCTTTCGGATCATGGTAACGATTATCGACAATAGATCCAGGATCACTGAAATTCCGAATTCTTAGCTTATATATTCATGTATATATATATATATATATATATCCATTGCACTAGCTGAAATGTTTAAAGGGTGGCGGGGTGTTACACGCAAGCAATAACGCGGATCATCTGTTCATATTTTTTTATTAGCTATTTCCTAAATCTACCTTATTCTAAAAATGACAATTTGACCTAAACCTAACTTAAACTATATACCTTAAGTCTAACCTATTCTAAAAATGATCATTCTTAAAACTAATTCCATTTATATTTTGATTCTAGCCCATGTCAAGCCGCTATTGGTTATCCTCCATATCCCAATCCTCTTCCGCCTTGTTCTCCTCCTCGCTTTCCTTCGCCTCCACCCCCACCTCTTCCTCATCATCCGCACCCCCCTCCTCTTCCTTCTTCTGGGGTAGCCGGATTATTAGAGGCTCGCCATCGTCGTAATAAATTATGCGATATACATCATCGCAATTCGAACTCTCGTACCCCTCATCCATCTCATCATCATCCCAGGCTTGTTGGGGTACGTTAATTTCCAAGTATTGATGATTCATATCTACAATAGGAAATAATAATAATAATAATTACAAACTTTACTCATCATGATAAAAACTATGATAACAATGAATATTGATACTTACTTCTTGCTTCTTTTAGCCGATAGCTGCGTTTCTTCGATAATTTGACTTTCTGTGTTGAGATTTGCGGAATGTGTGAAACACGATGCAAACTCGCACTTTTATACCCAACTAGACCCCCGAAATACACTCGCAATATTGGAGGGGTTGACCAATGACAAACTTGGGTAATATTTTTTTGCATAAAAGTGTAACAAGTGCAAAGCCCTCAAGGGTTAAAATGCCCGGCTGATGGATGGAAGCGCTTGAATTTTCATGGCACTCGAAGCTAGGGTAGGGGTGGGAGGCGTGTGCCTGCGAAAGCGAAAGCTTATGGTGGGTGTGAACAATCGTATAGTATCAGTTTGACTGCAGAGCTGTGAGATTACCCAAAAAAAATGGACAGCGCTGTGTATATGAATCTCGTTGTGATGATGGAGGATGCATACAAGTTACTGTGTACACTACCCCCAGAACAGATGGATGAAGATATCTTTATCCGCTGGCGTGACATCGCACTTGAAAATATTCGATTTTTGAATAATATTTTGAAGCAATCGGAACTGAATGTGAGTGAAAAACAGCAACTGCAGCATATAATTTCACTCCTCCAATCGTGGGTGGTGAAATTTGAACGACCACGTGTGGGTATTGTGGGAGGTAATATTGGTGATGATATTCGCAATCGCGTCCGATGGGATGATATGGCGAGTGCTTTCAAGTGCCGTATACGCACCGGAGTCGTGACAAATCTCCAACACAAAGATTTAGCGAAATTTTTGACTGACGCTGACGCAGTAACGATGGAGCGCTTGAAGAACGTGCTACACGAAGAAGGAAGTATCAAGGTGAATGTGGGGGTTTCGTGTAAATTTGAAAATGTCAAAAACGATGAGATCAGTTTGGAGGTGAAGAACTTCAATACACGCAACGCTACGATTCTGCCATCGACAGATCTAGAAACTTGGTTCACGGATAACGTGACGAATCCTTTGCTTACCATGGTGGAGGATTTTGAACAACGAGATTCTGGTTGGAGTATGATTGAGATCATAAATGCGGTAATCTGCATCAACCGATACGAGCCTCTTCGCGGCGGACTCTCCACATTTACATCACTACCTGTGGATATTCAGCAAAAGAAAGCGGTAGTCAACGTACAGAACGATGATGATCGATGTTTGCTGTGGTCTGTTGCTGCAGCTCTCCATCCCACAAACATCAACGCAACCAGAGCACGCAGCTATCGGCGGTATATATCGGAGCTAAATTGTACAGGTATCAAATTCCCAGCAACCGTGCATAGTGTACAAAAATTTGAAAAGTTAAATAATTTAAGTATTAACGTATATGGGATCGAATCGGAAACTGTCCAAAGTAAGAAGGGGTCTAATAATAGTGTAATTATTCCACTATATTTGAGTAAAAATGTTACAAAGAACGATATAATTCACCTACTCATGATTGAAAAAGGAAGCGAACTATGTGATGATGATGATGATGATTTAGATAATTTTAAACCCAGATTCCACTTTGCTTGGATCAAGAATCTTTCGCGTTTAATTGGTAAACAGAATTATCAAACCATAATGGCGAACAATTTTTGTGCGACAGATGCCCGTGTTACTTTGGTGCTCAGAAGGCCTATAACAATCATAGACAAGATTGCATGCGGCTGAATAAAGTGCGAAGAGAGTTCCCCAAGGAGAAGACTTTGGTATTTTCCAATTTTTCAAATCAGGGCACTGCGCCATTCGTCGTATATGCCGATCTTGGATGTATGATGAAACCCGCGGTAAAAGAATCTCAAAAGCATATCCCGCATAGTGCAGCGTATTATACACATTGCGCGTATGATGATGCATTATCGGAATACAAGAGCCACCGCGGATCCGATTGTATTAAATGGCTGATCGAGGAGCTCCGCAAATTATCCGTAAAAGTAGAGTCGCGTGTAAAAAATGTCATTCCAATGGAGGCGTTGAATCAGACGCAACGTGATCGCCACATTCGCGCAAAAAATTGTTATATCTGTGAGAAGCCATTCTTAACGGAGGAGAAAAAATTTCGGGATCATTGTCATTTTACGGGTAAATATCGCGGAGCTGCACACAATCGATGTAACCTTAATTTTCAAGAGTCGCACACGATTCCGGTAGTTTTCCACAATTTATCCGGTTATGATTCCCACTTCATCATAAAATCTCTGGCCACAACTTTTCCCGGTGACATTTCGCTGCTACCCATCAATAAGGAAAAATACATATCATTCACAAAGAAAGTCGCTGGTACTCTGAATAGTTTGAGATTTATAGATTCACTTCGATTCATGGCTAGCAGCATAGAGAAATTAGCATCATACGTTGACGATGCCGATAAGCAAATCACACGGAAATTTTACCGTGATCAAGATGAATTCAGTTTGATGATTCGTGAAGGTGTCTTAACATACGAGTATATCGATTCTTGGGAAAAACTCGACGAAACGAAATTACCTGACAAAACAGATTTCTATTCGAAACTCAGTGTCGCGGGTATTACCGATGCTGATTATAAGCACGCAGAGAATGTCTGGATCAAGTTTAATTTGAAAACGTAGGGCGAGTATTCCGATCTGTATCTGAAAACCGATGTGCTTCTATTAGCCGATATATTTCAAAACGTTCGTGGCAGCTGCTTCAAAACGTACAACTTGGATCCTCTGCATTATTACACCGCACCGGGGCTTGCTTTTGATGCTATGTTGAAGCAAAGGAAAATTAATCTTCAACCCCCAGACGATCCAGAAATTCTATTATTCATTGAGAAAAGCATAAGGAGTGGTGTGGCACAGTGCTCAAATCGTTAAGCCAGAGCAAATAATCGATTTATGGGTGAAGATTTTGATTCAAGCAAAGCAGAATCATATTTAATGTATTTTGATGTTGACAATCTGTATGGTGCAGCTATGAGCGAGCATTTGCCGAGTGGGTCGTTCGAGTGGGAAAATGATGCCATTGATGTAATGTCTCATCCGGATGACTCACCAATCAGTTATATGCTAGAGGTGGATTTAGATTATCCCATGGAGCTCCGTAAACAGCATGCGGACTTCACCTCTCTGCCCCGAGCATTTCACTCCATCGTGTAGTAAGATGAGAAGACTTGCGACAACGCTTCTACCCAAAGAAAAATATGTGTTGCACTATCGTAATTTGAAACAATGCATCAAATTTGGTTTGAAGCTAGTAAAAGTGCATAGAATTCTAAGGTTCGCGCAATCACCACGGTTAAAATCATACATCGATCTCAATACAAATATGCGGAAGCAATCGAAAGACGAGTTTGAGAAAAATGTTTACAAACTCATGAATAACGCTGTATTCGGTAAGACTTTGCAGAATGTTCGCAATCATAAAACCGTGAAACTAATCACGAAGTGGGATGGTAGGGGTGGTGCGCGTGCTCTCATTGTAAGACCCCCATTCCATAGCTGCACCGTATTTGATAAAGATACGGTGATTATCGAGCTAAATCGCGCTAAAGTTTATTTCAATAAGCCTATATACATTGGCGCCGCGATTCTAGATCTTTCACAAATATTTCTCTACAACTTCCACTACGATTATGTAAAAAAACAATTTTTCGCATAATGAAGCAAAATTAATGTATACCGACACGGATAGCCTGATATATCAATTTACAGTACCAAATATCTACGAAATCATCAGGCGTGACGTTGCGACGACGTTCGATACATCAGACTATCCGCCTGATAATACTTATGGCATCCCCTTGTTGAATAAAAAACACCTTGGTCTGATGAAGGATGAAGATAATGGGACAATTATGACCGAATTTATCGGACTGCGCGCAAAACTCTACACTTTCAGAACTCGCGGTGATACTGATAAAAAACGTGCAAAGGGAGTAAAAGGTATAGAAGTTTGAACGAGCAGCAATACTATGGGTGCTGTCATCTATAATGTTTATGTTAATTAATATATCACTGCCACTACGATTAGCGTCCTCCTTTAGTTGTGTTGTGTGTTGTTCTGATATAATGGCTAATGTGTAGCTGGTGATTCCTTAACGATTCTTTCTCTTACAATAAAATACTAATTAGATCAAACGGCTAAACTTATTTTTCCATAGGTTATGGGCCCAGTAACTAAACATAAAGGAATAGTGTTAACAGTAATCTTGAATAACGTGTGTTGGTGTAGTACGTGAAAAATCTTGTCAAGAAGTTCTTGTGTTAGAATGGCGTCTACTAATAGCGTGGCAATGAATTACCTACAGCCGTTTGATGGAGTTGGATTCGCAGATTGGGAGTTTAGACTGACAATACGCCTAGAGAACGTGAAAGTTGTGTTGAAGCACTCGAAAGCAGGGAACAATCAACCACAGAAGGGCAATATAAAAAGATGGATTTAAAAGCCCGAGATATAATTGTACAAGCGGTAACAGATAAAGTCATGAGCACGATAAGAAGTAAAACTACAGCTAGAGAGATGTTCTTAGCGCTGAAATCAACATACCCAAGGCAGGGCTTGTCGGTAAGGATTGATTTAAAAAGAGAATTGTCTGAATTACGTTTCCAGAAGGGAAGCCTCACTGATTTCTTCGATATATTTTTTCAAAAAGTGCAAGACATCAGGGCGACAGGTACAATATACGAAGATGAAGAAGCCATTTCTCAATTACTTATAGCAATGCCGAGATCATATCAGCATGTTACGACATCAATAGATGTATTGTTTTCACAGTCAACGGCAAATATTGATATTGAATTTGTCAAGAATAAGCTGTTACAGGAAGAGGCAAGACAGTCGAGAGAAAAAGGAACCAATGGGAAAGAATCTCAAGAAAATGTAGCATTTCAAACATCGGGATACCGAGGAAGAGGTAGAGGAAGAGATCAAGGAAGATTCGAAAATTATAACAGATACTATAATGCATATTCGGGACAGAATAACAATCGAGAGAATGTTAACAAACGAAATGAAGAATTTCCGATTAATTGTAATGGGTGTGGAGAACGAGGTCATCGCAAAAGAGCGAGCAAAAGAGACTGCCCGAATGAAAATAACCAAAGCTATAATCGTGATATGAGAAACAGAAATGAAAATTACGAACGCAACAACAAGAAAGAGTGTCATTGTACTGAAGAATGTACAGAAAGGGAAGAACAAGAAGTCGTATTTTTAGCAAGGGCAAGAGAAGATGATAAAGATATAACGAAGCTTTGATAAATAGTACTAATGATGTTACGTTTATAATAGATTCAGGTGCAACGAATCACATGGTCAGGGCTGAATTAGAAGACCTGCTTGAAGATAAGGAAAATGTTTGCGTAACGATTATAATGTTGCTAAGAAAGGACAGAACATAACAGCACTTAATAAGGGTGAAATAAATTTGAATCGTAACAAGAGAAATATAAAATTGAATAATGTTTTACTTTGCAAAGATCTACAATATGATTTATTAAGTGTACCCAAAATAGAAGAGGAAGGATTCAAAGTGATGCTTGATCAGGGAACAGTTCAAGTGGTAAAGAATGACAAGGTATATGTCCAAGGAGAGAAACGTGGAAATTTATATAATGTAACATTCGAACTCTACGGAGGAATACTGTTAATGTAGGTACGTCAAACGAAATAATGCACAGGAGAATGGGGCATTCTTCCACTTACCAATTTAATGAAATTTGTGACATTTGTGTGAGAGGAAAGATGACTCGCGCTACATTCAAGCCAATACAGGAGGAAAGAAAACCAATAAGGATTTTCGAGGTAGTAAGCTCAGATGTTGAAGGGCTGATAACGCCTGCGACACATGATAATTATAGATATTACGTAACTTTTGTTGACCATTTTTCACATTTTGTATGTACCTATCTACTTGAAAAGAAGAGTGAAGTATTACAAAAATTCATAGAACATGAAGCTATGGTGACAGCAAAATTTGGAGCAAAAATCTCATGTTTGAGGTGTGATAACGGTGGAGAATATACCTCAAAAGAATTTGAGGGTTTTTGTTGCATTGAAGGTATACAACAAGAAACAACGATAGCAAGGAATCAAGAACAAAATGGGGTATGTGAAAGGTTGAACAGGACTATAATGAATGTGGCTCGATGTATAATATTGGACTCAGGGCTTGAAAAAAACATGTGGGGTGAAGCTGTAAGAACTGCTATCTATACCATAAATCGACTGCCCACTTCAGTTTTAGGAAATGATAAAACTCCTGCTGATATATGGTATGGCTACAAGGCAGACTTGGAGAGAATTAGAGTTCTTGGTTCAACTGCATATGCGCATATTCCAAAAGAAGATCGACAAGGGAAATTGAGCGAACGAAGCAGACGTGGCATAATGATAGGATATGTTGCAAATGGATATCGTTTGTGGGATCCAGAATTACGAAAAGTATTCGAAGCACGTTCAGTTAAATTTGACGAAACCCCAGAGACAAAAAGTGTACCAATAATAACTACTAACAAAGACGAGACGAGTGAAGATGAACAAGAGGGAGATGAAGGATCCATAAGATCTGAAGAAGAAAAGATAGAAACTGAAGATAAAGAAGGAAAACAAGAGAAGGAGAATAAAGTAAGAACAAGTACAAGGAATAGAAGTGTACCAGCAAAGTACGATGAATTTGACATGACAATGATAGCTGCTCTATCAGTCGGTTGTTTACCATCAGAAAATCCTAAGAATGATAAAGAAGCGATGGAAACAAATGAAGGTTGGGAAAAAGCAATCGATGAAGAACTAGCAAATCATAAGAAAAATGGAACTTGGGAGCTTGTGCCGTGTCCATCAAATGAAAAGTTGATAGATTCCAAATGGGTGTTTACCCGGAAAAAAATTGGTAACCAAGAAGTCAAGAAAGCAAGAATAGTTACAACGACAAACAACTCTGGACGAGAATGCTAACACTCAGAGTTCTCCTAGTAATAGCAATAGAGTTGAATCTACATATTCAACAGATGGATGTAAAATCAGCATTTCTGCATGGGGCTATGGAAGAAGTGATATATATGAAGCCACCAGAGGGAATAAAAAATAACCTAGAAAATCAAGTATGTTTATTGAGAAAATCATTGTATGGTTTGAAGAGTGCACCAAAGATCTGGAATAATTGTTTAAATTCATGTTTGTTGAAAATAGGTTTTAGACGTAGTAAGGTTGATCCATGCTTATAGGTATGTTAAGGATAGGTCATACATGCTCATTTGGGTAGATGATTTGCTTATATTCTCAAATAATGTGGAGGAAATAACATTTATTAAAAATTCACTGAAAGCCAATTTTGAAATGAAGGATCTGAGTGATGGAAAGGTAATAAGATTTTTAGGGATAGACATAATAAGAATAACGGATACGATTCATGTGTCACAAGAAGAGTTGATTGAAAAAGTTCTAGTTACTTTTGGGATGAATAACTGTGAAAGTAGTAGCATTCCGATTCAAGTCAATTTGCAATTAAACAAAGATGAGAGGAATGTAAAATGTAATGAACCGTATCGTGAATTGATTGGTAGTCTTATGTACATAATGTTAGGAACACGACCAGACTTATGCTATAGTGTAACCTACTACAGTCAGTTTCAAACCAATTTCGATTATGGGAATTATAATAATCTGAAAAATGTTTTACGCTATCTCAAAAATACCAAACATTTAAAAATGATATATACTAAGAACAGAGACACTCCACAATTTAACTTGAGTTCTTATGTTAATTCAGATTTCGCAACAGATATAACCGATCGAGAAAGTATATCGGGATTTATATTAAGACTAAACGGAAATGTTGTAGGATGGAAATCTAAGAAACAAACATCAGTCACTCCATCTTCAACAGAATCAGAGTATGTAGCGATGGCTGTATGTCTAACTGAGTGTATCTTTCTTAAACAACTATTAGAGGATATACTGAAGTTAAAATTGGGTAAAATAATATTGTACGAGGATAATCAGTCTGCTATTGAAATGGCAAGTACCACCGAAACCAAAAGATCTAAACATATTGACGTTAAACACCATTTTATAAAAGATTTAGTATCCGAGGGTAAAGCTAAATTGATATACCTATGTATCGACCAATGAACAAGTTGCAGATCTAATGACCAAAGGACTTCGAAAGAATAAGTTTGAGTATTTTCGAAATAAGTTAGGCTTAAGGAATTTATAACTATGTTATAACAATATTATACTGTTAAAACTGAATATGTAATTTTTAATAGTATTAAGACACCTATAGAATTGTACGGGGGTATAGAAGTTTAAATAAGCAGCAATACTATGGGTGCTGTCATCTATAATGTTTATGTTAATTAATATATCACTGCCACTATGATTAGCGTCCTCCTTCAGTTGTGTTGTGTGTTGTTCTGATATAATGGCTAATGTGTAGCTTGTGATTCCTTAACGATTCTTTTTCTTACAATAAAACACTATAATTAGATCAAACGGCTAAACTTATTCATCCATAATTTTCAATTCATAAGTAATTCGAAAATTATCGCTAAATGAATAACGAATACTTATCGTGCCACAAAATACAGTGATGAATGGCAGATTGGTATTTATTCAATAAATTGATGCAAGACCACAATTAATTGTCAATATTGTTCGTCGAATTATTTGTGAGGTATGGTAATAATTACTTGTTGGATTATTTACGGGGAGATACTGATGAAGCACCAGATTGATTTACACAGGCAGACTCTTAAACACTCTTCATTATTTATATAAACATATCGTTAGACTCGATGAACATTTATACGGCGGCACAACACCACGAGGCAGAACCAAGCGCTGCTGAGCTTGCCTCGTGCTAGACGCTTGCTCTTATAATAACCACCGCTACGCGGCAGCACACGTAAACACAGTAGCGTCAAAGTCTCTTATTTCAACACTCCCTCCCTTTGACGATCTGTACCTCTATTTTAGCATAATACAAGAATATAAAGTTTTAGGATATAATATGAACATATTGCTCAATCCCGAAATCAAGCGGTTGCATTCGTAACTCCGGGTGGCCACATCTTGTTGTCTCTTAACTTGGTGCATTCTCTGAAATCAAAATAAATGATCAAGTTTTTGAGGATCGTATCTCTCAAGTTTTATTCTAACACATCTAAATCATCATTTTATCTCTGAGGTATTTGTGTGCATCTAATGGTAAAGGTTTTGTCATGCAATCAGCTAGATTCTCTTTAGTAGCTATCCATTGGACTCTAATTTTATTTTGATGAACACATTCTTTAATATAGTCTCCATGACTTTCTGCCATGTGCTTCCTAGTGCCACTCTGCTCTCTTTCTCTAAGGCTTTCATGAATTTCCTCTAAACTGTCATCAAACATCTTGAGTTTGTGACTTCCATCCTTTTTCGTACAGTCCCCTGCAGCTCTGTTGTCGCACCAGATTATTGCAGGATAGAGCGTTTTGCCGATCACATGTCTAATAGCCTTGTCGAGTGATATTAGCTCAGTACATGCTTCACTCATGGCTAAATATTCGGCTTGGCAAGTCGAAAGAGTTACACTTGTCTGTTTATGACTCCTCCATGCTATGATGTTCCCGAACAGTCTAATTATGTATCCTGATGTGGACGTCGAGTCATCATGATCTCTAAAGCTTGCATCTGTAAATGCCTCTAATTTCTCATTGTCGGCTTGGAATTTCAGACCTGAGTTGACAGTGCTTTTTAGATATCTGAATATCCTCTTTACATCCATCCAATCATCTTCAGTTGGCTTTACTTGTTTTCTCGCTAGGTAGTTAACTGCAAAGGATATGTCAGGACGCGTTGCGTTAGCCAGATACATCAGGCTCCCGATGGCTTCTCTGTAGGGTACTCTCTTAATATTTTCGTCTTCCTTAATTTCTGGATCTTCTACCTTTCTCCTCTTATTCCTGTTACTCACTTGTCTGGTCACCATAGGTGTACTTTGAGGCTTGCACTCTTTCATGTGGAATTTCTCAAGTATGCTCTCCGTGTATCTTGGTTGATTAATTATTATATATTTTTCCTCTCTATTTCTTTCTATTTCCATGCCTAGAAAACTCTTTGGTTCTCCCAGATTTTTCATCTGAAATACTTTACCCAGGTGCTCTTTAATCTCATCTAATTTTCTTTCGTCGTTGCCAGCCAGCAGGATGTCATCTACGTATAACACTAGTACAACCATCTTTCCTTCTTTCCTCCAGTTGTACAGGCATGGCTCGTGTAGATCATTCTCTAATCCAATCTTTCGTACTTCTTCCATAAATCTCTTATTCCATTTTTTTTGGACTTATTTTTAAGCCATAAATTGCTCTCTCCAATTTGCATACTTTATCCCCCTGTGTATGCTCATCTACCTCTAAGCCTTCTGGAATGTCCATGTAGATTTCCTCCTCTATTACTCCATTCAGGAATGCCGTCTTAACATCTAATTGGCAGGCTTGCAGATCATATTGATTGATTATTGCAAGTGTTGATCGAATGACAGGCAATCTAGATACCGGTGCGTACGTCTCTGTTAGATCATATTCATTATTGTCTTTGAATCCTCTAGTGACCAGTCTTGCTTTGAATCGTGTGGATCCATCAGCCTCTATTTTTCTCTTAAAGACCCATTTAGAGTCTATGATATTAGCTTTCTTTCCGTCAGTTATTATTTTTGACTTATCTATCAGTGTCCACACACAGTTTTCAGTCATAGATTTAAGTTCCTCTTTTACTGCATCTTGCCATTTTTCCTTTTCTCTAGTCTGCATTGCCTCTTTATACGTAGTCGGATCTTTGTTTAATGCTGCTATGAAACAGTGTATTGATTCATTTTCTCTCATTTGCTTCTCTTGGTTATCCTCCACTCTTAAATTCTGTGTATCTGCTGATTCTCTAGTATCGTTGGTAAAACTGATGTCTTCGATCAGTTTTCCCACATATAAACTTTTACTGTGTTTTTCCGCCTCTAATTTTCTCTTGCTTCGTCTTATTGGAGTCTTGTTCTTTTCCGGTTTCTCAACATTCTCTTGTTTATTTTTCTCTTTAGATGCTTTTCGTGGCCGACCTCTTTTGCGGGGTTCCGCTTTTTCTTCTTTTGACTCTTCGTGTTTTTCCTCTCCAAACTCTTTCATCCAATTCCAGTCATTTTCCTCTTTATCGTCTTTTGTCTCTAGTGTGTTTTCTTCTTTCTCCTTTTTGTATACATCCTTGTATACAAGTTTCTCATTGAATCTGACATGCCTTGACTCTATGAATTTTCGTGAGCTGGGATGCCATAGTAGGTATCCAGTAGTTTTATTTCCCACTAGTACCGCTTTAATTGCTCGTTCCTCGAACTTTGAGTTAGGCTTTGGTATTTTTATATACCCAATGCAGCCAAACCTCTTTATTTTATCAAAATGACAGTTCGCATTTGGTGCGAATTTCTTCAATGGGCTTTCGTACTCTATGGATTTATGCGGAGTCCTGTTGTATGCATGCACCGCAGCATCAACAGCAAGCTCCCACATACTCTTTGGTAGTCCTGAGTCGAACATGTATGCTCTGACTTTCTTCTGGATTGTTGCATTGAACCTTTCCGCCACTCCATTGTGTTCAGGTGTGTATGGCGGTGTCAGTTCAATCTCTATTTTCTCTTGTTGTAAAATCTCCATGAATTTCTTTCCTGTGAACTCAGTACCCTGATCTGACTTCACATAGCATACCTTTTCGTTTTTGCCTAACAGATTTCGAGTTGAAATCAAGAACTGCTCTAACGCTTTACCTGATTCATCTTTCGTCTTCAATGGGTACGCTCTAGCGAATCTGGAGTAGTCATCTACGAATACGTTTATGAATCTCTTTTGTCCTGGATACGAGGTAGGTTTTATTGGACCCATTGTGTCCGTGTGTACTACTTGAAGTGACCTCTCAGCTCTAGTTCTTGTCTCTTTAAATGGTAGTTTTTCCATTTTTGCCATTACACATACTTCACACTCTAGGATGGAATCATCGAATTTTACCTTCTCCAGACTTTTAACTGTTTTTTGTAGTTTTTTCAAGTAATTCAACGATGCATGTCCTGATCTAAAATGCCATAGCATAGCTTCATCTAATTTCTCAAACTTTCGTGGTTTGGTTTCGAATGGCTTTATCTTGAATTCTTCTTCCATATTTTTAACTGCTTCTAAATTATCTATTTTTATTGTTTCTGTAGACATTGGGTTGTTATCCCACTCTACTGTGTCTACTCTATCTGTGTTCACCTGTCTGTCTTTAGCTGAATCTATGAGCTTCTCTTCGTTCTCCCTCCCAATCGCAGAACTAGCATTTTCTACCTCTTCAACTTCTCCCTCCGAACTTTTCAAATTTTTATCCTCAATGCTTGTCTGTGATTGTCTCGGAAGCTCAACCTCCGATACTGTCGTAATTTTACAACTGTGATTTTCTCCCTCTGAGTTCTCGTTATTGTTGTCGCTGTTCTCTTTAACTCTAAAGTTTATTATCCAGTTTGGTTTTTCGTACGTTCCTCTTAAGACTGTCTCGTTAGTTGTTTTATTATAAACTCTAAGTATTTCATCATCTAAGTATATGCTAAGTCCCGTATCTGCTAGTTTTCTGAGAGATAACAAATTATCTGAGATGTCTCTAGCTGCAATTACATTTGTCAGTTTTATAGTTCTGTTTTCGGGTGAACTTGGTATCAATAACAGATCCCCTTTGCCATCTACTTGTATATCTGCTATGTCTTTCTTATTAGCACTCTTAATGACCTCATTTTCACACCTCTTAAAGTCTCTTAATATTATATTATCGTTAACAATATGATCAGTTGCGCCTGAATCTGCTATGAAGTTTATAGACTCTATTACATCTAACTTAGGCTCACCTGATTCCTTTTGCCCCTTATCTTTCCATCCAGTTGTTCTTTTTGCATTTCCGGAATTCGTGTAACGGGGTTTATTCACTCTACCTCTCTTGTCAACTCTATTAAACCCTTTCTGATCATTCTTGCTCTTATTTTCAGTCTTGTTATTTGTTTCATTCGAGTTTATGTAATTATTTTTGTTAAAATTGTTTTTATATTGTGGTTTATTACCATTTCTCCTTCCTTTGAACTTAGTACTTGCTTGTGGACATTCATTGCCCTTGTGATTTTTAATTTCTTGACAGAAGTAACAGAACCACTTGTCTGTACTATTCAGATTGCACTCTTTAGCCCAATGACCCAATTTGTTGCACCTGTGGCAACGATTCTCTGAATTTGTTGTCTGTTTCGGGAATGCTCTTTGAGCCTTAGGCTCCTCTTTGATGTCGTTCTTCTTTTCAGCATCTAGTTGTAATATAAAGCTCTTTATTTCCTCCAGGTTCATTTCTTTGGATGAAGTTTGTCTTCTGATCAGGTCTGCATTTCTAAGTTCAGGATTTATTGTCGTCACAGCTTGATAGAACGAAGATCGCTTTTCTTGTTCTGTCAGAGGTACGGCGTCTTCACATCCTTCGTATTCTCTAATTATTGAGTCAAATCGTTCACAGAAATCATTAACTTTTTCATCTTTTCTCATTTTAATTTGGTAGAGTCTTGCTCTTACCGACGTATGTGTGACATTTACTTCGCTCTTCCTATGACCTTTTAATTTCTTTAGAATTTCTCTAGGATCCGATTCATTTAAGATCTTCTTATGGTAATTCTCATCTAAATGATTGATTATAATATCTCTAACCAAGCTCTTTCTTTTCAGGGATTTTGTTTCTGACATATTGTCTGGACCTGGTATTCCAGGGTCGATTACATCTATTAAATCGTTGCTAGTCAAGTCAGATCTTAAATAATCCATCCAAAGCTCAAAGTTTGATTTCTGTGACAGCTTGTACTCTCTCTTAATGTTTATTTTGTTGTTGAGAAACTCATTGCCTACTACTTTCTTCAACAGCTCAACGTCTTTATTTAAACTGTTTTGTTCAGTTTGCTCTGACTTCTTATTTGTGTTAACAATTTCAATGAGGTTCTCTAATTTTCTCTTATCTTTATCTTCCAACTGTTCACAAGAATGATCAGGGTTTGGCTTGTCGACTTCTTTGGGTTTTTGATTATGTTTTTGTGCCTCTAAATATTGGAGTCGAAGCCTCTCTGCTTCTACATTATTCTTAGAGACGTCAGCCAGTGTTGTGACCATTTGTTGGACTCCCTCCATAATTTTGGCTAGTTGCGTTACAGAGGAGGATAATGCCTTGAACGCTGACTCGTTCTTCTCAGCTTGCTTGTTTTGCTGTTGATCTAGTTGCATTTGGTAGCAAAGATTTGTCAGTTGGTTCGTCATTAAGGGTTTGTAGATTGTGTCCTCTTTAATAACTGGTTTCTTCTTATTTTCTTTGTTCTCTTTATCCTCTAGGTTCTTCATTTCTGCTGTGAACATTAAACTCGACAATTATTACCTGGGTTTCTCTTAAGGATTTGAATATTGTCAGGCCCGACCGTCTAACTCTTTCTCTAACGCTAAATTTCACAGCACTCTTTGTACCCAAACTCATATGAGTTATACAAACTAGACAGATGTGAATGAGAGAATTCGGACAGATTGTGGATTGATAAAAAAAAAAAAAAAAAAACCCTTACTCTCGTTAGATAAACCTGATTCCTCTAAATTTTTATCCTGAGTTTCCTCAGTCTCTTCGGTTGACTCTTCTCCTTCTTCAGTGCTCTTTGTGTGACTTTCGTAATTGAAACTCTTAATTATATCCTCGTCGCTGTCATAGTCCGTCATGTAAGGAATGATTCCCTTCAGGTTCTCGTCGCCGAAATTCTCTTGTGCCATCTATTCCAGGATTTAGAAACCAACATTCAATTAGGTTATTTCTTTTCGGGATTAATTAAACATCCAATCCCAGGTAATTTCTACTTCTAATGACGATGATGTTTGTACGTGAAATAAACATTTCAAGAATGTTTGGTTTCGTGCTTCGAAGCCAAAATTAATGCACGGCGATTAAAGATGACTCGAAACAGGAAGCTGAGTCTCCCTGCAACAAACACATGTATGTGCACGCCATGTACTGAGATTTGATTTCACGCACGGCAATGAAACCTGTCAGAATCGGTTGATCACGCACACATACACGGCTCCTACAGAGATCTTCAGCTCCCCTAGTCAGCTAATGGGCTATACCGCACTGCAAGTTTTCACCCAAAAACTGCCCTGGAGTCTTATTTGTTTGTTTTGTGGGATTTATCTCTTGATCTACTTAATTTTATTGATTAAAAAATAAAATTTCAATAGAATTCCTCTAAATTTGTATTATATGTATTTTTATTTTTCAATCTTCTAGCCGAAACTGGAAATCGGTTTTATTTTCGGAGAATAACAAAAAACAGCGCCTTTGTTTCTCTCTTCACTCTATGCTCTAGAAGGCAATTGCGCGGGAGAGATATTTAAAAAGGTTAGTTTTCAACGCCGAGGCAAGCGCGCGGCGTGGTGTGCGTTGCGGAACACGAACACGTTCGAGCCTACACGGCCCTGAATGACTACCGGCTTCTCTCTTCTTCGACTAGATTGATTTTTCAATAATCAACGAAGAATCTAAATAATGATTATCTCGTGCCTTTAATCCTTCGTATTTTTATCTCTATTTTACCTCTAATTTCCTCTATTTCACACGTGTATTGGCTCTATTCACTTCTAGTCAAACGTTTGATTTTCACCGTATTTATCCGGATATTCAGTACTTTCCTCTTTAAGTTTATGTCGACAAAGAAAAATGAGATGTACTCACCTTCTGAATCCTCCAAATTTTTCTCAAACTCGTCTAAAGACAAATTTTGTCACCTTTTTTTTTGTGTTGTTTATTTACCCGAGCTTTGCGCAGTGGAAGCGTGCCTGGGCCCATAACCTGTTGGATTATTTACGGGGAGATCCTGATGAAGCACCAGATTGATTTACACAGGCAGACTCTTAAACCCTCTTAATTTTATATAAACATATCGTTAGACTCGATGAACATTTATACGGCGGCACAACACCACGAGGCAGAACCAAGCGCTGCAGAGCTTGCCTCGTGCTAGACGCTTGCACTTATAAAAACCACCGCTACGCGGCAGCACACGTAAACACAGTAGCGTCAAAGTCTCTTATTTCAACAGTTTTGCCAATTGTTATCACGGATTTGGAAATAATGTAGAAAAATAGTTGGCTATATGCCGATTTAAAAATTACGAAACTTAATTCATTATTTCTATACATAATTATAATTCACGCAAATACATGGAATGTGGTACGAATTTCAGCATAAAATACCTCGTCTGATGTTCAAGAAAATAAAATATTAATTACTCATGTGATTTATTGCACCAAGTGTTATACAGGAAATTCAATTACGACTTTTTTTATCAAAAATGTAATCAGATTTTAGCTAAAACTCGAGTTACAGCCCAGCAGCGCACGGAGATGTTGCGTTTCATGACCGACCACCCAGCATTGGTCAAAGGGGAATTCGCGGGTCCACAGGGAGCCATCGACAAGGCCGCATTGTGGAAGAAACTTGCGCAACAATTAAATGCCCATGCCGCTGGCGCAACCAAATCTCCGGATAAGTGGATGAAGGTAATGCAAAACTTTGTACTCTAATTTGAATCTTTCATTCGCATCTAATTTTATGATTGAACATGGTACAATTGAAAATAACTAATAACAAACCAATAATGAAATCTAAATAATAATTAAATCTTTATAACAAACCAACTGAAAAACAATTGAATCCTAATAACAAACTAACTAGAAAATAATTAAATCCTCATAACAAATCAATAATCAAACCTAAAAAATAATTAAATCCTAATAACAAAGAAACTGAAACATAATTAAATCCGTTAATGAAATCTAAATAAAAATTAAATCGTAATAACAAACCATAATGAAATCTAGAAAATAATTGAATCGCTATTTTTAAATAATAATGAATAACTAATAATAATCAACTAATAATTAACTAATAACTAATACTTTCTGTTGACTAAACATGATAATTTTGATTTTAGTCTTGGCAGGACTGGCGCAGTGATGTAAAAAAGAAGGCTGGGAAAATTGACCGCTGGGCTAAAGGGACCGGAGGTGGTCCAGCCACCGCCCCTATCCTCACTCCGCTCGAGACAGAGCTCTTGTCTTTAATCGGTAAGGTGGCTGTGGTAGGACATATAAAGAGGTGGTCGATGCTCTGGAGGCGAGCGTGAGTACATACTGGCACGAATTACAGCTTGATGTCACATATGATGAGTAAGTACTATAACTCAGAATGTCTTTATAGCGTGCTATGAACACCGAAATTTCTACGTGCCGTGAGCAGCTGATACCAGACCCGTTAACTTCCATTGCTTCTTTTTCTACAAGGGAGCAATGGGAAGCATACATGTTGCCCGTGGTATCGCCAGGGAGTCAGCATGATTCACCTTCGCCGTCTCTTCCAAAGTCACCCATTGCTGCGCCAGTCCAGGGATCCAAAGTGTGCCGCTATGCCCAAAAACCAGCTGCCAGAGATGTCGTTGACCCTGAACCTCCATCTGTTGCGGCAGCCTCAGCGCGCATCAGGCGTAAACGACGCAGGGTTCCCACTGCTGGTCAGTAATTGGTTTCCATAAGATGCGTGTTTCATGTTTGAGAACTATGTTACTTTCAGATGTCGAAGACAAAGATGACCAAGCAGATCGCTTGGTATCTATCGCGGAGCAGCAGGCTGCAGCTGCCGAAGATCAGGTCGCATTGATGCGCGTGCAAATTGCAGTCCTGCAGGGGCAAACTATAGCCATGCAACAGATGGCTGCAGCTTCACGTGAACAGGCAAGGGCTGCTGAACTCCTTGCAGACTGCGTTCAAGCTGCCGTAGAAACGTTAGTATTAATATAATTTGAATGTACCATTCACCGGGGTTTCCACACCACCTATGAGGTACCCAGATCGGTGCGTTTTGTTTAAAGAGGTATCGCCCAATAGCCCGAATCCTCTACAATAGAAGGCATACCTGGAAGTCATGAAATTTTGAAAAAAATATAATCAAAAAATATATATTGCGAAACACAATGATCACTGAAGGCGGTGAATGATATTCTGGCGAACTATTTGAGCCTCACGCAGGACATTTGGGCCATCCGGAGGTGCTCCTAACCTAGCCTCTGCAAAATGAGGATTTGGCACATCCTCTGCAGCCAAGATTGCAACAGGCACTTCTGGTGGGGGAGGCAGCCTGGCTTTAACGCACATGTTGTGCAGCACAGCACACGCGTTGATGATTCGGCCTGCCTTCTGTGGGGTGTATTCCATTACACGGTTATGCAGCAGGCATCGAAAACGCGCCTTTAGCACACCGATGCAGCGCTCCACCGCACAGCGAGCCCTCATGTGAAGCTTAGTGTACCTCACTTCGGGAGTACCCTTCTCTGCGTGGAGGATGGGCGTCTGTAGCCAGGGCTCATGCGGGTACCCCGAGTCACACAGCAACCAACAGCGTTCGTTGTTCGTCCACAGTCGTTTCATCTCTTCGTAAACTGCAGAGTTCCTCCAGATGAACGAGTCGTGTGAACTCCCTGGAAATCTAGACAAAATATTTAGTATTTCCAGGTCTGAATTGCAAACAATTTGAACATTCAATGAGTGAAAGTGCTTCCTGCTCACATATAGCTCTTCGTGTTCTAATGGCGCCACGATGGCCACGTGAGTGCCATCTACGAAGCCCAAAACACCGGATATAGGCGTTGATGCGAAATTCCTACGATAGAGAAATTTTATTTTGTGGGTTTGCCCAACGTTATGATATATTTTAATATTACTTTGCAGGATATTGCCGTATTTTCAAACTGATGGCTCCGAATGAAGCTGCCACTCATTTTCATTGAAAAATTAGTATTAAGGAATAACTATTTGTAGCCACAAATTATTTAATCTAATTTGTTACTGTGATTATCACTTTATTAGTTATTTGGAATATAACCAATATATATATATTATATACGTTACTTTATACATATGTGAGTTGTATTATTTATTCACCTCTGGATCACTGCGACTATACTCTCATGAGTTGATGGAAAGTCGATTCATCTCGTCATCAGCTCGTTTCGGTTGATCGCCTCAGTGACCTCCTCAATAGCTCTACTGACACTCGCTTGGTTAAGTCCAAGGCTACTGTCACTGCCAGCAGACTTTTGGTAACTGCCGTGTACATAAAAATGGAGCGCAAAAAGTACCTGAGTAAAAATTCGACATTGTTATGCATTGTAATTTATATAAATGAGTTAAATTAAAGGGCGGTTTACATTTCCTTAATCTCCAACCCAACTGCAGTCACCCGTTGAGCAGCAGGCATCAGAGGACGAAGTTCTATGATGAGATTCTGCGCCAAGTCCCGGTTCGACCTGTAAACTCTCCTAAAAACTTCATCAGTTACCTGAAAAGGATCTGATGTGTCACGAATTTGCCGTAGGCGAATTCTATTCAAAACGATCTCTCTCTCTCTGGCTCTCTCTCTCTCTCCCTGTCTTGTCTATGTCGTTGCCTCAAGGCTCTAAGTATCTCGAAATTCATCTGAAATAGACAATCAACCGAATATCAGAACGTGATGAATATCAACAATTAATTAACCTATTTGAACAAATTTTATTGAAGATATTGTGCTTGGACCGGTGAGATTGAATCGGATTTGATATTTTCTCTTGAATTTACAATTTGTTGCCGACTGATTTTACTCGTGTCCAATTCAGAGACTCATTTCTTATTTAGATTTTGAGACACCGCTAGCCTCCACGCACTTATTTATATGTTCGGAAATCTTCTAATTCCGAATCCGGTATTATAATTCAATCAAAACTTGAAATGTGTGCAGCCTGTGTTATATCCTAACTTATTAGTGATCGCCTGAGGGACAGATGAGGGAGTGGTGAATGAAATGTTCGGAATTTTATAGACGTAATTTATTGATATAATGGCGCGTTATTAGGCCGATTGTCTAGTGGTTAGTGTTTAGTGTTGATTTGAATGATTGTATGAAGGTGAAGAGTTTAGTGGCTCAAAAGTAAGGGTTTTGGTTAGAAGGTCCAGGATGGAGTTAACAGTTGTAAAAATCGAAATGGAAGAGTTTCGTAGGAAGGTCGAAGGAGAAGTGTCGCTAAGGTGGGAAGACAAAAATGCGGAGGTAAGCATAGTGTGATTCCCAGGGCTTAGTCGCACAGGAATCAGGTGAAGACGAGGGGATAGCTTGACTAGAGATAAGAGCAGGCGGTTAGGTGAAGTATCGTATAACGTGGGAATTGGAAGATTGTACGGTTGGTAAGGAGGCACGTTCGGGTGGTAAGGCCCGGACGTAACACTTGTTTTGAATAATTGCTTTTTATGACAACGAATTATATTTTAAGTGACACAATGATCGAATTATTTCATCTGCCACTTCGAAATAACGTCCACTTACCGTGAGAATCGTTCAGATACAACCGAGGCCGAGACCTTTTCCCGCTCGGCGGGAGCCGCTATGATTCGGTCCGATTCCGCATGGAATGAACCGTTCGGAAAGTTACTGAATCGCACGTTTGGACAACCGAGTCGATGTGACGTCAAATCCGTTCGAGAACTTGTCGCTCCGAACGAATTCGGAGTTAGTGAATAGGGGTCCTGCTCTCTGATAAACGGTACGAAGAGGACGATCTAATAAGTTACTATCTCAATGGATAGGGCCATACTCTATTATAGAGGTAAATTTGGATATTAATTGTACTGTAAAGGTACAGAAGCAAAATCTTAGGGTACATATTAATCGATTGAAACATTTCATCGAATAGGTTGCCTACTATAATCTAAACTAACATAGAGTGAGAGAAATGATTATATGCAAAATTCTGAACGGGTCATAAACAAAAATATAACTACTAACAATAACTCTGGTTAACAGCTGAGCATGCAAGAAGCATCGCGAAGCAAAATTCGATTGATTTCGGGACAAACCCCAGAGGCTTCTCTTCTACGGGAAAAAAGATGTTGTGATCCGAATACTTAAGGATGGCGGAATCACGGTACAGGCCGGACCTAAGTACAATACACAGGAATGTGTAAGCTTAGCGTACCGGTGCAACTATTACGAAATAGCCAACACAGCATGACCTCCTTAATGTACTAAATACGCGAAATAGGAATACGATGGTGGTCAGAACATCGAGACCTGAAGTAGGAGTAACACTCGGCATCCGTTGATGAACTACTTGTAAAACTGGGAAACAAATAGGCAATTATAGCATCATCATAACAATTATAATAATCATGAAGTACAACATTTTATCACTTGAATCTGAATAGTATAAGAATATCATCTCCCAAATACTCTGGAAATGATACGACGCGATATGTTTACAGAGAAAGGGTAACTCTGGTTGGCACTGAACCTCGACTTAAATCTCTCAAAATATTTCTTACTCCAATGAGTTGAACTACAATAGTTTTCGATTGATCATGAAACTAGAGCGTTCAACAATCATTTTGATGCCGACACCAACTGATTCGTCACTCATGGAGAAAATCGTGGAGCATCTGTTCGCTCGGCAGCCTGAGCTTGACTATCGTGTCGACCAGGAAGGAGAGGAAGAGATACCACCCGTCACGACAGACGAGTTACTTGAAGCATGTGCTAAGGGTAACAACAAGGCCCCAGGGCTGGACGGAGTCCTCAACTTAGCTCCCAAGACGACCGTCAAAATAGCTCCGAAGATGTTCCTTGATGTGTACAATGCATGTCTGAAGGAGGGCATCTTCCCGGAGAAATGGAAGTGGCAGAGACTCGTGCTCCTACCGAAAGGGAAAAAGCCACCGGACGAACCAGCATCCTATCGTCCCCTCTGCATGCTAGACACCGCAGGAAAAATCCTTGAACGTATCATCCACAACAGGATCGAAAAAGCCGTGGAGGAGTCGCTTGCAGACAACCAATACGGTTTCAGGAAAGAACGGTCAACCCTGGATGCGATCAACTTGGTGGTGGACACTGCCAGGCAAGCAATAGCCGGGAAACGATACGACGGAGGATCCAAGGGATACTGCCCGATTGTCACACTTGATGTTAAGAACGCCTTCAACTCTGCGAGGTGGGATCACATCATGAGGGCAATGGACGAGATGAAAGTGCCGCGGTACATTCGGAAGATAGTTGCAAACTATTTTAGCGAACGGTTCCTCGTGTATGACACAGAAGATGGGCTACGCAAGTACGGGGTAACCGGGGGGGGGGGGGGGGGGGGGGGGGTCCCCAGGGCTCAGTTCTGGGACTACTCCTGTGGATCATCTTCTACAATACATTGTTGAGGCTCAAATTGCCAAAAAAGTGAAAATCGTTGGGTTCGCCGACGACCTGGCGCTGGTTATCACTGACAAGCTGCCAGAGATCGTCAGAATGCTATTTGGAGGAGCCTTCACGCGGATCCAAGAATGGCTTCGGTCAGTCGGCCTGCAGCTCGCAGAGCACAAAACGGAGGCGGTACTCGTGACAAGCAGAAAAGCAATAGAGACCATAACGATCACAGTAGGCGGCGTGATATTACATCTCACCCGTCGCTGCGGTACTTGGGAGTCATCATCGATGCAAGGCTCAACTTTAAAGAGCAAGTGAACCAGAGCAGCAGTAAAGCGCCTGGGGTGGGGACCACACTGGCAAGGCTTACGCCAAACGTCGGGGGTCCCAGACAGGAGAGGAGACTGCTGCTTGCATCCATCGTAACTTCAGTGCTGATCTATAGTATTGCCATATGGGCCGATGCGTTGAAGATCCAGGAGTCCAGGAGGAAAGCTGCTGCAGTATGCCGTGTCAGCGCGCTGAGGGTAACGTGTGCTTTCCGCACAGTGTCTAAGGACGCAATAAACATCATCGCGGAAATGCTGCCCATTGTAGTGCTGGCTGAGGAACGAGAGATCTTGTACCATCAAAGGGGATCCGCAGGCTACGACCTCAATCCGGAGGAAGCTAAGCAGACAGCGAGGAGGGAAAGCCTGCAGAAGTGGCAGAACGCTTGGGACATCGCGGCCAAGGGAAGATGGACTCACCGACTAATACCACGAGTGGAAACTTGGGTGAATCGTCGACACGGGGAGCTCAACTACTTCCTCACACAGGTGTTGTCGGTTCACGGGTACTTTCGAGAGTATCTTTATAAGTTTAATTATGAGGACTCACCTGAGTGCCCGACCTGCGAGGAAGAAAATGAAACCGCGGAACATGCGTTCTTACACTGCCAACGATTCACGGTGGCCCGAAACGGGCTCGAAGAGGTGTTGGCCACACACGCCACTCCGGAGAACCTGGTGGAGATCATGATCTCATCAACGTCAGCGTGGGACGCCGTCAGTGCCTACGCTGTTGAATTCATGACGAAGCTGCGCCTAGCTGAGGGCGCCAGGAAGAAGACCCAACCTGCCTAAGAAAACGGAAGAAAGAGCCGCGGCTGAAGCCTCTCCGGCGAAGTAGTACCTAACGGTGGTTCCGCCGGAGGTAACAAAAAGGCATGATGAAGGTGGTGGTTTTAGTGAGTATACCCAAGGGGAGTCTCACACTACTGACAGTCGGTGTGCATGAAGCATTTGCCCACCTCAAATAAAAAAAAACAAAAAAACATACATACATACATACATATTATTGACGTGATATTCCAACAACTCAGAAAGAATTGATGATAAATGTTTTAAATCCCGTTTCCTATGATTTAAATTGTATTTCATACAGTCAAATTCATACAAATACCAGTACTCTTGCCGAACAAATAATTTGAGGTTATAATTTGGAGTTATTTCAGTGTTTGGGGTCGTTCATCGTTAAAAGAATAAATTGTGTAATTTTGCTGTACGGATAATTTATACTTATTCATACAGTTGTTGTACGAATAATTTTTACGTATTTGTACGGTTGCTGTACGAATAGACACTCAGAAAAAAAACATTTTACTAATCACCTGGCCAGGAGGCTACGCTCGCCATGAACGGCGTCCGCCGGATAAGTTCGTAGTTGACGCAAAAATCACGGAATAAAGAAGAAAATACAAATGTTCACCCACACGGCATGAAATATGTCAGAAATGTTTCAGAAATGTTTCAATGTTTCAGATTCATAACATAACTGATGAAATATGTCTGAAACATATTTGAAATATTTCATCTGCAATATGACATTCTCAACATTACTGAGATATTTCTGAAATATGTCAATTGCAATATAACATTTTCAATATTTCTAAGATATTTCTGAATTATGTCAATTGCAATATAACATCGTCAACATTTCTGAGATGTTGCAGAAATATTTCAGATGAAGCACAACATTGCCGATATTTCTGAAATATTTCAGAAATATGCCGTCAGAAACAAAACATTTCCAATTTTTTGGGAATATTTCGGAAATACGTTAATTGCAATGTAACTTTGTCGACATTTCTCAGATATTGCGGAAATATTTCAAATGCGATACAACATTGCCGATATTTCGGAAATATTTCAGAAATATGCCATCAGAAATAAAACATTTCCGAATTTTTTTGAATATTTCGGAAATATGTTAATTGCAATGTAACTTTGTCGACATTTCTGAGATATTGCAGAAATATTTCGAATGCAATACAACATTGCCGATATTTCTGAAATATTTTAGAAATATGCCATCAGAAACAAAACATTTCCTGAATTTTTTGAATATTTCGGAAATATGTCAATTGCAATGTAACTTTGTCGACATTTCTGAGATATTGCAGAAATATTTCAAATGCAATACAACATTGCCGATATTTCTGAAATATTTTAGAAATATGCCATCAGAAACAAAACATTTCCTGAATTTTTTGAATATTTCGGAAATATGTCAATTGCAATGTAACTTTGTCGACATTTCTGAAATATTTCCGAAATATTTCAGATGAAGCAGATCATTGCCGATATTTCTGGAATATTTCAGAAATATATGCCATCAGAAACAAAACACTTCCTGAATTTTTTGAATATTTCGGAAATATCTCAATTGCAATGTAACTTTGTCGACATTTCTGAGATATTGCAGAAATATTTCAAATGCAATACAACATTGCCGATATTTCTGAATATGCCATCAGAAACAAAACATTTCCTGAATTTTTTGAATATTGCGATAATATTCCGAAATATGTCGTTTCGAGCTAAACATTTGTACCATTCTCGAAATATTTAATATTCGAACATACCCAAAATGCGCATGTCCAAAAACATGTGAATTGCATGCATATATTATTGAGTGTACCGAACAATTAGATTGAAGCAGATCGGTTTTTATCTGATGTATTCCATATAGTCTTCACATACGCGATATATATATATTGTAACTTTGCGCTTGTATCTCAGGCTGTTAAGCTGTAGAGATACCAGCTGTTACGGTGAGTTCTTTGAATTATGATTGTTAATTGGGCTTCTCTTGAGGTGGATACGTGGGGAAAAGGAAATGGGGTTACCATCAAAAGCCACCTAACCGACCTTTTGATTTTAATACTGTCTAGGACTCGGGTGAATTCCTTCACCAAAGCCTTTTTCACGATCGGACTCAGGTAAAGACCAAAGCCGAGTTATCTCCTATTAGACAGAGCCGGGAAGTGACTCCAAGCCTGTCTTCCTACACAAATTTGATATCTTTCTCGGATCCGGGAATCTTGCGATTCCAAGACCGTGCAACAGACTCGGAATTGCCTTCCTTCGAGCCCGGACGCGGGATGTTATTCCAACGCCGAACGCTCGTAGTGACAATACAAAGCTGGTCCCTGTTGGCTTTGATAGGGATTGATGTTTTTGTCACCGGGGTTCGGAGCTGAACTATCCGACAAGGGTCAATGATATTATTGGAGTCGTATTTAATGAAACATTATTAAAGTTTTTAATACAGGGTTTTGCCTCAATGACTTTCCCTATAAACAGGTTTTCCTTATCTTTAATGTTATCTACTTCTATCTATGACTTTACGCGGACTTATGGTCTAGACGATCCTAACCTATGCTATATGTTGAGTGAATGGCTGATATTATTGAATACAGTTGGTCCTTAGACCTAGACGGTCTAGTGCTATTTGTAAATGATTTTAATTTGGGTCGCACCGGTGCTATACCTGGAATACGCTCTGATAGAATTATGTGAGTCGCCCAGTCGCTATGACATGATTGCGCTCACGAACGCTAGCGTCTCCCGTTTATATATCCTTCCTCCCCACTTATTGGTGTGACGTCAGGGTATGGTTGATCGCCGAGGATTATCCTAATCCTCGTGTCCTTTTGTTCTGTCGTCAGATCTACCCACCTCATATCTGATATGTTACAATATATATATATGGCACTCCAATCATGTTGACTGAAGAATACTTTAAAGCCGACTCATATGCACTGGGTTATTTATTTGTGCCAGCCAAGTGGGCTTTAGTGGGCTTCAAACGTGTTCGGTTAAAGTAAACCAAAATAACAAATATCATATATATATATATGATCATGAACTTCTTCAACTATACGTTGAGATGATCACATTGAACTGGACGACTCGGAGTAATAAAATAAATTCATAAAGATATTCATTCTTATGTGAATATATAACACAGGTCAGGTATTCGATTAGTATGGTCGCCAATGAAATAAATAGTCGTGAACATTATCGACTTATATCTGTCGATCTGGTAACGCTTGAATACTCGCGCTCTTACTATAGAGTCAATGATAGCTAGTTCAATCATTGAGTGTAGAAGGGTATAGAGGTGCGGACGGCGTGGTGGGGGTATGCTTATGTACTTTTCCTTATATACAAGAACTTTGGCTCCCTACTCGGAGATGAAGCCCACAAATTTTGCTCCATTTTACGCACACATGAGAGACCGTCGTGTATATGAGACCCAACACAGTTCATCCGAATTACACAACTTCTCATTCCACTAGTCCAATGCCAATTTAACACATGCGAACTCGTTTTTCACGACTATAGTATATCATTAGGGTGGCGCTAATTATTTGGGATTCGGTAGAATGTTTACCATGACACCCCCTGGATCGATTCGAAATAAATAAATGATAATCTGGGTGAAATTTGAGTTTTCTAGCTTGACGAGAAAGAAAGCCCGTATTCTTGCCTATTTAATTGCCATAGGATTTTTCATCGAAAAAATTCCTTCTTTCGACCGTGCCTGTAGTGTGCTAGAAAAATCCGCCATTCCGTCACTTTATAATAGCATAGTTGGTAAGTATGTGCCAATTTTTCCAGCCATCTACAATCATATTTCACAGAGCAGCCGCCGCCGACAAAGTGTAATTTCTCAAAAATTAGAATCTTTCAATCTTAGAATGAGGTCAATCGGGGTTCTACTGCGTTAAAAATAAAAAAATGTCCATATGATACAAATGTTTAACTAAACAAAATATTGAATGAACGGACCTCCTGGAATATTCTTTCGATTCGACTGCATTCATCTACTTTCCCAGATACACGATACAATTTCACACATTTAATTTAAAAATCTTAAGACATTCATTTTCTCATTTTATTTCAGGTACTTAGCTTCGGGTGATCAAATAATATCGATTGCACTTGCGTACAGGATTGGGGAATCAACTGCAAGGCAGATAATAAAAGAAGTTTGCGAGGTACTCGCGCGTGTCCTCCAGCCAAATTATCTGCAAAAGCCCACCAGAGAACAGTGGAGAAATATAGCTGCCGGATGTTTGGAGCAGTGGAATTTTCCAAATTGCGTTGGCGTGGTTGACGGAAAGCACTTCCTCATACAAGCGCCTCCCAACTCTGGCAGTCTGTTCTTCAATTATAAAAAAACTTTCAGCATCGTCTTACTTGCTGCGTGTGATTTCAATTACGAGTTCACTGTAGTGCAAGTTGAAGATATGGGGAGTGTTGGAAAGTATGATTCAAATTTCCCGCTCTTCCTCATTACACCACACTTTAACACCGACCACTGGCGCTCTCTGCTAGACACAAGAACCACCTTCTTCCTGTATATTTTCTCTCGTACAATAAAGACCATATATTATTCCTACACAAACGTGTTCCACCGTGTTATATTTAATAATCGATTTCCATCAGGGAGTAATAGCGATGCGGGTATATTCGCGGATAGCCTTATTTCGGATCTTATAACAGAACATCAGCTTGATTTGCCAGAGGGTACTGCTCAGCTCCCGGGTAGTGACATACGAGCACCATGTTTTTTTGTTGGTGATGATGCTTTCCCTTTATCCATGACAATGCTGAAACCCTATTCCGGTCGTGCCTTAACTGAAGAAAAAAAGATCTTTAATTATCGGCTTTCCAGAGCCCGCAGGGTTATCGAAAATGCTTTTGGAATTATGGCATCTCGGTGGCGTGTGTTTCGAAAACCAATTGCTATGCACCCAGACTCGGTAGACAAAGTAATTCTTGCGGCGATCTGCCTTCACAATTTCTTAAAAACAAGAGATGAAGCTTTAGCACCTGCACAAAGATTTTACTGTCCACCCAATTTTATTGACAGGGAGGACAGGAATGGACTTGTCCAACCTGGTCGGTGGAGAGAGGAACAAGAGTGTTGTCTTCAACAGTTACCACCAGTTCCTCTACAAAATGATCCCGCCAACGCAATTATTTTAAAGAATTCACTAGCCAAGTATTTCATGATACCAGAAGGAGCGGTGCCGTGGCAGTTTGACTATATCAGACGTAGAGCTATCGTAGAAGATTAAATAATTGACACTACGTGTAAACTTTAGCAAATCAAGATAACATTCGCATCCGATATACGGTAACAAATAAAACTAAAGGTGAAAACATTTTGTACTTTATTCATCATCAGAACCTGACAATAAATTTGTTATCATAGAAAATTACCAAACAATTACTTAATACATATGATATACAATGAGAATTCCTAACGACCATACACTCCGTCTCTAGACAAATCCATTATGTTTGCGCGATTTTTCGACTTCAGCTGTACCAACGCGCATTTTGTGCAATAGTTATTCAAAATTCTTAACGACGTATTATTTTGCATACATTATTTCTGACAGTTGTTAGACATAAGAAACAGCTTAAGTCGAAAAATCGCGCAAGCGCACTGGATCTGTCTAGCAAACGGAGTGTATGGTCGTCAGGAATTCTCACTGTGTATGGAGTGAATGATAAACGCTTGTCGAGGACAATTACTTGTAGTTATTACTAATTAGTGCATCACACAGATGTAGCCCTGCAAAGAGAACACATTTGCTAGTTCAAAAATGCAACTTCATGCAAAGCCCTGTTTTTGGAATGTTGGAAGGGCTTTTCCCTCATTTGTCTTCAAGTAGACTAGAACTTGTTGTTTTCTGCTCATGCCCAATCACGAAAACAAAAAAGAAAACAATCGCAATATTATTGAACGTTCTATTTCTATAACATTAAAACTATGAAATAACTCTGACTTTTAGCAGCAGTTTCATAACTGCGTCAATTTTGGAATTATTAGGAACCTTAATATAGCTTACAAAAGAAATGAAATATGATATATGAACCGAATCAAGAATGAGTCATGTTTCAGTCTCTTTCAAACAAAATTTCTAAGATACGAGTTTTTTTTTTATTCTCTGCTCTTCTGCCATGGTGTTCAGTTCTGGAGCAATTAAATTGCTGAAAATTTGATCTGCTGTTATGTTTTTCTCAGTCTCCAGGCGTACAGGATTTTGTATTCGATTCTGAATCGCTGAGGATAAACTTATAAAAGATGCTTCAAGAGGATCGAACTTTTTTGATTTTACATTACCCCTATTGTAACAAGCCTTAGACGTATCAAAGTTGAAGGAAACTGGGCTAGGAGACATAGAAGGTCCTGGACTTGAACACACCGCTGAACTCGGAGATCCTAAATACTGGTAGCTTAATGCTGTCGTTGATGTTTGTGATGAATTAGGTGATGGCATAGGTGACGTCAATATCGGCCTAGCTGAACATCTTTTCGGCACATTCATAAGTGTATTAGGAGCGGACAAAGCTGGAACTGGTGAAGTTGAAGGTGTTGGAAATTCATTGAATATTTCAGGTCTTGCACAAGTTACAGTCTGAGCTGTAACTTGATTTACGATTCCCATAACAGGCTCTGTCGGAGAAGGCGTATTAAAAATTGCTCCGCTTGAGGCTAATACCGGTGTTGCAGTGGCCGGAATTGGAGTCGGCGAACTTACAGCCACAACTAATGGAGTAGCAGATGCGTCTACAACAAGTATAGAGTATTTATAAGTGAAATTGAAAACGGTGGGGTTGATGTAACAGTTCACAGATCCAAATTACATTTTTGCAGAGTAGCGGAAGATGTGAATGAGGCCCGACTTGGTTCTGTTATCGCAGTCGCATCTAACTCTGGTAGCGCAGTCGCATCTAACTCTGGTAGCGCACTGATCACAGGCGCTGATTGCAATGTTGGCGCAGTGGCTGGTATTGTAATCACGGTTGCACTTACAAGTCCTTCAGCGTCGGAAGATGTAATGGGTGTCGCAGAGCATACGTTTGGAATCGTCAGTTCAGTATATGTTTGCGCAGCATCATGTAACACAAACGAAGGAATACCCGTAAATGAATAAGGTGGCGTGCCGCAGTACACGTGACGTGACTTTTTCATGGAGACAGGTGTACCGGAGGATGCAACATTTGTGTGACTCCTATAAAATATCAATCAGATTTGAATGATTTCGAAATCAGAATGTATGAACAATTAGAACAAACTCTCTGAATGGCACTGAAACTTCATTCTTTGAATCATCAAAAATAATGGAGTAGCTGATTGAATCGTCGTACTTTCTTTTGTTTCCACAGTTCTCGATGAAAGACATGTTTTGATAATGAGCAAAACCTCTCCTATTTGTAGAGCCACTGCCGCTTTTTGTTTCTACGGCACGTTTCCTTTTTTCCCGTCGATAACATTCTTTGAGTTTATTCCATCGATCCAAGCAGTCAGCAGCTTAAATATTGTTTTGTACAGTATATAATTATTTTCAACATAATTCAATGAAATTATTAATGTACCAAGAAAAAATATTTTTCCAGAATATGAAGTTACCTGATTGGCCCATCATTTCTCCAATTGTTTGCCAACAACTTTCTTTTAATGCTGTGTTTTTGTAATCTTTTAAGCCCATATTGTATATAATCGGGTACTTCGATACCAGATCAATAAGTATACCGAAATCCATTGTATTTGATTGATCATCCAATACATCTTGGAAGTTTTCAGGAATATTTTCCGGCATGCCTCTCGAATCCATTTCGGCGAATGGAATATAAGTTTGTTTTCCTGATAAATGTCCTCACTATGAAAATAACTCACTTGATTAAAATAACTAATGATCTGACAATGTCTACAAGGACAATAGCCAGTCTACTTCCAAGAAAGAGAAAATTATTAGGTATTGGTATAAAAAGATGTTTTTTGGTGCATTCTGGCATCTAGGTTCTCTCAGATATTCTAGTTTCTGAATTATGAAAATGTTTCACCGATATTACGCTTTTAAAAATTATTTTGTCAATATTTTCATACTTTTTCTTAAGATCATTTCAGATACACAAATTTTTTACAAGTCCACGATTTGGTCATTATGGCTATATTCGCTCCCAAAATACCGTTCTAACCAAGAATCATGAGAAAAACATATATATTACGTATATATAAATTTAACCGGATACATATTTTTCTTTATTGTCAATCCGTAACGAGTTTAAAGTTTTTTAGTATCTCAGTCTCATTTTTTCATGGAAGTTCGAATCGTTTTGAACTAGATTCGGAAAATCATAATGGTAATTATCAATCGAATAATTTGTAAAATATGACCTCGAATCCCGTTTTACAGCGAAATAAATATGTCGAAAATTCGTACGATATTCATTTTGCCCTAGCTGACCAGAGTGCACTTTCTGTCACTTGCATAATTATAGTTCGTGAAAAATTTGAGATCGATTCGAAGTCTTACGAAAAAATGAGACCAAGATTCTGTAATGAACTCTAAGATCAGTCACGTGACCCCGTGCTTAAAACTTCTTACTTAGAACGCTGTTGCTATTCACACGGGAACGTGACTCGAAGCGAGTCACGCTAGAGTCACGTCAAAACTTCGCGTGACTCTAGCTGTCAGCGCTAGGGTCACGTCAAAATTTCGCGTGACTCCAATTATCACCAATTCGCGGCTTGTTCAAAATTTCGCGTGTGCTCAACAGGAAATTGAATGGCGGGAATATTTCAAAAGGCTCTAGCTCAAATTAGCGTCAAGTTAATTAAATCTTCATTTGAGATGGGAATTAACGTTTCATTATCTGAGCACAATGCAAATATTCATCCTTCAAACAATTCGAAATCACTGTCACAGTTATTTTGTCGTTAAGGACATTGAAAACAGATACACATTTTTTAGCTCTGATCAAGTTTTATTAAGTTAAATTCAGCAGATTAAGTACCGTAATATGTGAAGCAAACATACGTCTGGAGTGTCAGATCATGGAGGGTAAGCGCCGACTCCATCACCGAGCCCATTAAAGATCAGTATAATATAATAAACTATAACTCCAGCAAGTGACAAAAAATAAGCATTAATATTAAAACAAAGGTAATAAGTACGTTCACTCGGAACTAGATCTCAGAACTATAAAGCGAATGACCTGGCAGTCTTCAAGTACAGTTTAGTATAATAAACTATAACTCCAGCAAGTGACAAGAAATAAACATTCATATTAAAACAAAGGTAAGTACGTTCACTCGGAACTAGATCTCAGATCTATAAAGGAATCTTTATAATTGCACTTCAGCCGTTAAACTATATTTCAGGATCGACCATGTATTTGACGCGTTCAGTGTCAGAGTAGGCCAATCTACAGTGTTGATAAGGCTCATTTTATATCGCTCAAATTGGTAAAATGAGCTTTATCAACAGTGAGGGCCGAGCTACTCTTCTACTGAACCATTCACTAATCACTTCACTATTTTGCAAGTCGGACAGAACCAGGCCGATCTCTGATTTTTTTTTGTGAGTTTGAAGCCGACGCATTTAAAATGATACCATGCCAGACAGCTCTCGCACAGTGCGCAATCTTCCTCAGCTTCGCTGCCGCATGTTCTGCGGGTCCAAATGTTCAAATTTTTCTCACTCCGGACGGCTCCGCACAAGCTGCGAAAAGCTTATTTTTCCAAATATAGTTGGACTATTTCCAAACTCACGTCGTCAGCTCCAAGTGAGTCTGGTATTATCTCCGGTCTTGTTTCAACATCCTCTGGTTTCAGCTGGTATTCGCCACTCAATGGTCTTGAAGGCATGCTTTCATCAGGTGTGATCCAGCTCAAGATTTGATACGCTTTGTCTTCGTCTGAGAGGGCGGTAAACGATACTGGACCCTTCCTACGTTTTGGGAGACCAATCGCGGTTAACGTCGTTCCTTTCGGCCATCCTTCAGATGCATGGTCTGGTATGAAGATCTCGGCCAACGTCTGAGTGATATCCTTTTCACTTTCGAATTCAGTTTCTGAAGTAGACGATGTATAGATTGCCTCAGTTTGAGTTTTGCATGTTGCTGTTGGCGACTGATATGGCATGAAGATCTCACTTAAAGTCATTGTGATGGCTTTTTTGCTATCGTTCTTAATTTTTGACGCAGCTGATGTATAATTAGCCTCAGTCTGAGTCTGAGTCGTGTATGTTGTGGGCGCCAACTCATCCAACATTTCATGGGAGCTGATTAATTCAGCGTCTTCACTGAAACATGCCTCCAAATGAGGCTGCTCACACATCATCACTTCAATTGACGCAGCTATTTCCAGCAAAGTATCATCAGATATATCTTCTTTGGAGATTGCAGCAGACGATTGTGTGGCCTGGTGGTCAACAGTTGCAGGCATTTCTTCGATGTCAGTATGTACATCTGGCTCCGCCTGCTGATTCTTGGTGTGAAGATCCATCCCTTCAGTTAGGCTATATTGAATGCAATGAATGGAAAAACAAATATGTGAGTTTTGAAATATGAACAACGAAACGAAACGTTGCGAAGAAATAAAAATGAATGCAGATAAGAATATTTTAAATCCAACTCGATTATTGTCATTGATAGTCAAATCTGTTCTTGCCATATTGCGCAGTATGCTATGAAACACGGTCGACACATAGCAAGCATTAGAAGTTATGACAAAGTACGATTAATTTGATAATAATAATAATAATGATCTTTGTATACAATACTCACTTGGAATATTCTTTCAATGCCGGATGATTGTGTTCTAAATTGATACCACGAATTTCAAGATACTGTCCATCTTTAGATACCTTGACATTCATGTACGCTGGACAATCAATTTTACCAGAGCTGTGGGGAAATATGAGGTGATTAAGTATAACGGTATATATAGAGGTTCCCAAAATGTACGGAAAGTAAATATATGAAGTGGTAGTTCTCATGAAACACATAGATAGAGGAATGCACTAAAGAATACTGTAAGTTGCGTACGCTCAAGGTTATATTATCAAGGCTATACAGCTGTGAAGAGGAGCGTCGATGTAGCAAGACTTTGGCAGTTCACCAGTCAGAGGACATCGTACTTTGCTTTGGATTGACAATCATTGTTACTCCAAGAACAGTGATTAATTTTACGAGAGCAGAGAATTATTCTGAGGCTTGTAGACCAGTTGAAGTTCATGACAGAGCAATGTTCAGTTCCTAGCCGTCACTAAGTTCTCAACGCTACTTCGAGTACTCCCACCACTGATATCATTTAAACGATTTCTCCGCCTTCAAAATTGATCAACTCAACGTTGAGAACTCCTACAGTGGATGATCTTAGGAGCGACTCCGTCTCCAAAACTAGTCACCGTTCACCGAGTAGCAATCGTTGTTAATTTATACTGGCATAACATAATGTAGGATATCTAATTGAGGTTTGGTTGGAAGGCTGAAATAAATCACATACACAGAGATACTTGTGGTCAACTCGTTTATTCAATGTCTCAAATCCTACTGACTAACGGCTGACTATAACCTTTGAGTCTTCTCATTCTCGCACATATCAACACACTTACAATTGCTTTGCTCACTCACAGTCATTTCGGATACCTACACTCGGCCGTCCTGGTTCTTCATCTGACCTCAGATGAATTCGTGAATACAATAGAACAATCTTTGGATTTGTCAAATTAATTACACATTACAAACATTATATAAACATTTCATTAATTATAAACAACTCAAGTTAAAACCGTACATACTTAATCTATTACATTGTCATCGGGATTATCGCTATCGCGCGCTTCCTCGTCGCTCACAACGTCAGTATACTGTGTCCATGGTTTTAAATATTCCGCGGTCGTAATTGTTTCACGCGGACCTTCGTGTTCGCCTAATTTCGTAACCGCGTACCGATCGTGCGGTAAAACTCTATCAACGCGATATGGCCCTAAGAACTTAATAGCTAACTTTAACCCCGGCTTCATCTGAGCTCGTTTAATCGCTACGATATCGTCAATATTATAGAGTCTAGCATCTTTTCGCTTCCGGCGTGACTGTCTGCGATTTTCCTCCTGGATCTTCTGGATACTTTTCTTCGCCTGTTGCCTGGTTTCGTCGCGGCTTTCGCGGAACATCTCAGCCTCTTCTTGCTCGAGCATTTCCCGCATTTCAGGACTCTCTTTGGCTCGCATGTGTATACCAAACATCAATTCGAAAGGAGATGCGTTTGTACTGCGACTTGGCGTTGCGTTTAGATATTTCTGCGCTATTTCCAAATGTTTGTGCCACTCGTCTGGCTTCGGCGCTGCTAGCTTGGTTAGTAGAGGAATCAGCGTGCGGTTGACTCGTTCGATTTGTCTGTTCGCTCGAGGTACTCCCGTGGTTATCAGGCCGTGCTGGATGCCCTCCTCCCGACAATACTCTTTGAAGTCCTGGGAGGTGAATGCAGATCCCCGGTCTGAGACAATCTTACGCGGATTTCCGAAGATAACCGCCTGCTTCGTCAGTCGATCAATTACTTCGGCTGCATTGGTCGTCCGTGTAGCATACAGCCATACGAATTTAGTGAAAGCATCGATGACAGCAAAAATACAAGTATAGCGCTTCTTCGTTGAAGGTAAGGGCCCGAGATGATCGATATGGTAGACGTCAAGTGGAACGTCCCCCTTATCCACCATATGCAGGAACCCCTCTCGTTTTCCTTGTTTTTTCTCGGCCAGGATGCAATCAATACAATTTCGAATGACCTTCTCAATCTTCGTCTTAGCATCTCGGAACCAGTAATCTCTCTTTAAAAGCGACTCGGTCTTAGTGGTGGCGAAGTGGCCTATCTCATGCGCCTTTCGGATAACCTGGTGTTGCAAGGCTTTTGGAAGGACAACGCGTAAGTGCCCATCGTCACTCTGCTTGTACAAAATACCGTTTCCGATAATGAATCCATCACCCTGGTTGTTCTCGGCTGCTTCCAAAATTCTCCGTATATCGGCGTCTTCCCTTTGCGCTCTTCTGATTTGCGCCAGGAGACCCTCCTCGTTTTCATCCACCAGTAAAACTGAAGGAAGAGGATTCCGGCTGAGAGCGTCGACGTGCTGCATCGCTTTCCCAGGACGATGCTCAATTGAATATTGGAATTCTTCTAGTATGAGGGCCCATCTAGCTACGCGGACACAGAGATCTTTTTTATTTAACGTCATCACGAATGCCTGACAATCGGTTACTATTTTGAACGAAATACCTAAGAGGTACACACGGAATTTTCGCATTGCTTTAATAACTGCCAAAACCTCTAATTCGTAGCTCGTATACCGCGACTCGGCGGGTGTTGTTTTTCCACTGGCATAATATATGGGATGCAAAGATCCATCGTTGCTGTCGCGCTGTAGAAGAATCGCCCCGTAACCATCTTTGCAAGCGTCAGTATGCGATTCGGTTTCGGCATTCGGATCGTATAGCTTCAATAAAGGCTTACTCGCTAATACGGCCTTGAGCCTTTCGCACGCTAGTTTCTCTTCCGGCCCTAAACGGAATTCCACATTTGATTTCAACAAATTTGTTAAAGGACGCGCGATCTTTGCATAACCAGGGACAAACTTTCGAAAATAACCTGTGAGCCCGAGGAAGCTTTGTATTTGCTTTACATTGGTCGGGACAGGAAACTTAGCTACTGCTTTTGTTTTCGCTTCCGAAGGGCGCACGCCTCCCTTTTCGATAGTGTGCCCTAAATATTCTACGCTCTGCTGCAGGAAGCAGGACTTTTCCCAGTTAATAATAAGCCCGTTCTGACTTGCCACGTCCAATACGCTTTTGAGGTTTTCAATACCGTCCGCGTAATCAACTGAAGGTATTATTAAATCATCCATGTAGGTTAGTACCACTTTCTCCGCGATCAACTTATTGAAAACGGCGTTAATGAAACGCTGGAAAACTGAAGGTGAATTACAGAGCCCAAAGGGCGCCCTCAAAAATTCGTATTGGCCGTCCGGTACAACGAAGGATGTATATTTCCGACTGTCTTTTGCGACCTCTACATGGAAAAATCCATTTTTTAAATCTAATGTTGTGAAAAACCGTGCTCCTTGCAGCTGATCCAATTGATCTTCGATCAAAGGTAACGGGTAACGGTCCTTTACAATCTTCTTATTAATCTGCCTATAATCTACGCACAGTCGCATCGTTTCATTCCTTTTTTTTACTAAGACTATCGGGCTGGCATATTCAGACAAGGATGGCTGAATTATACCATCCCGAAGCCAATCGCTAATCTGTTCGTTCACATTCACTCGCTCATATTCAGAAAGACGTCTTGGATGCTGGTAAACGGGTATGTCGTCTTTAACAATTAAATTCATTCGTATGTTGACATCGCAGGATTTATTCGGCGTATAATTCTCTACCATACTACACACCGCTCGCCTGTGATGTTCGTCGCTCAGGTGCGTGACATCGACTTTATTTATTTCTAGCACATCGCCTATTGTAAGCAAGTCGATTAAACAGGTGTTCGCCGGCGAGAAACTCGCAGGCTGCTTTACCGTGATTTTACCTTCTCTTATAGTTACTTCTACGGAATTCAAAAAATCCGAGCCAATCAGAAGATTATGTTGCATAAGACCGTCCGCAATAACGTGCACTACAATCGGATATGAGTTTCCGTCAACTGTCATCGTCTCATGAAAACGTCCTAATGTTTTATTACTTACAGAACCGACGCCACGGAACTCTATTTCTTCTTTCTCTAGTTGCCGTGCGCCTATCTTTACGTATTGTTCTGCGCGCATCAGACATATATCACTACCGGTATCAATCAAAGCAACTATGCCATGCCCAGCTATATTAACAGTCTTACAGCATTTACTACGAGTCGTTGGGTTGGCGATACAAAAATCATTACTTACAGAGTTCGCTTCTTTCGGGATCGCATTTGGTTTTACACAGTTCGCGGCAATATGCCCAAATTCGTTGCAGCGAAAACATTTTAGGCCACGAGCTTTCGTGGGACACTTCGCGCTAACATGACCTTGCTGTCCACAGCCAAAACAACGAAGCGATCCGCTTCTTCCTTCGTCGTTCTTCCGCGGTTGCTGGGTCCGATCCGCTGTTCTTCCACCGCCAGTAGCTGCTGCAGGTTGACGCAGCGTGACCTTCTCGAAGGCCTGCAGGAGTGTAGTCGTCGTTGCAAAGTTTTGCATCCTTGCTTGATTCCTCAAGACGGCATCCGGAATACCATCGATCATATAGTCTATGATCTCGTCATCGTCAATTGGCACACGGTTTGCTAGGATGATTTTATCGTGATGATAATCGTTAAAGGTCTCGTTGTGCTTCCATGTTCTTTCCTCGAACTGTTTACGTGCCAACACTTTCCTTTGTCTATGCGCAAACATGGTTCTCATCTTTACCAACAGCTCATCGGTTGGTATTTGTATATGTTCGGCTTTAGAGTGAAACCACTCTACTGCCCGGCCCTTTAACCGAGAAGCAATGAGCACCCTTGATACCTGGTCATCCAGATCATAACTTTGGCGAAGCAACAACACTTGTCTCTCCCAACGATCGAATGTCTCTCCATTACCTTCAAACACAGGCAAAAGGTCGGTAATGGCATTGATGTTTACCTTGGGCGCTTGATTCGTAATAACCGGTAAGTTATGCTCTTCTGCGGCGCGCAGGCGCAAGAATTCAATTTCGCGTCGTGCCATCGCTAACTCCCGTTCAGCGAGCTCTTTTTCTCGTCGTTGTAACTCTAATTCTCTATGCAGGTCTTCTTCGTTGTTAGCCCCGGACATCAGCAAACCGTTAGTATTTTCCGTGCTTCCTTGTCCGACACTGCCACCAGGTGAATTACGCACCACGCGTAGCCATGCGCCTGTCGGGTCGATCGCCACCATCCTCGCAATCAACTCCGCTTTCGTTCCGGAGGTATTTTCCTGGAGAGCCCTCAACTTATCTTTTAATTCGATTACCGTGAATTCATTCGGATCTTTGGTCACATAGCTCGTCGCACTTGCCATCTTATCGTCGTTAGTTTCGTCTTTACGTCTTCAAACACGTCTTTCATACGCTTTCGTCTTCGTCGTTTATTGGTTGTCTTTTCACTGATAGTTCGTCGTAGTTCAGGTACAATTAGTCCATCGTCATTTACATTATTCTTTACGCGTCATTTTCCATCTTGCACTTCCAACCATATCCCGGTTGAGCCCCCAATTTGTAGGATATCTAATTAAGGTTTGGTTGGAAGGCTGAAATAAATCACATACACAGAGATACTTGTGGTCAACTCGTTTATTCAATGTCTCAAATCCTACTGACTAACGGCTGACTATAACCTTTGAGTCTTCTCATTCTCGCACATATCAACACACTTACAATTGCTTTGCTCACTCACAGTCATTTCGGATACCTACAATAATCCCCAAAGAGTCAGTTGTCAAAACATGGCGTAGTATAAAATAACTTCTCGGGCCCTGACCTTGTCCCTCAGGTAGAGCTGCCATGCGGCAGTCAAACGAGATTGTGCTGGTCACCAAATACGTCGAATTAACTTTGCAGACCCTAAATTCATGGGATATCGGAAAGTGGAATAATAACCGAAAAATACGTTACAGAGATTTCTCACCTTGTGTTTCTTTGCCCCTTCTCTTTACTTTTAAAAGTGTCACCAAGCTTACAGATGTACGACATTTCGTAATCGATCAAATCTTCCTTCATCGTTCTTTGTAATCCTGCGGCTGTTATTTTTCTGCTACGTTTCCTTGAAAATGATTGATTTTCCGTATCTTGGTATTTTTGTAATGTTTGATCAAATGCTTGAAAAGTGGAAAATTGAGCCCCCAATCTCAGCTCAAAATCTTTGTCTGTCATCTGTCAGAATGCAACTGATACAATTTCGGGAATACTGGCTAATAGTAACATTTTAACATCAAAATAAGAACTTTTCCACTATATTTCATAAATGCATGCTCATGTACGTAGTTAAATGGTATACTATGAGTGGGCTGCACTTCATTTTTATAAGTATTGGGTGAAAGGCTTGCATAATATATAATAAAAGAGTATATAATAAATAAATAAATAAATGTTCAAGTTAAGGTCAAGATCAAGACTGGTTGTTTATAAACATTGAATGGTAGTTGGCAACGGCGAACAAATGCTTTATGTTTACATCTTTTATTTGAGATGACTACTAGACTATGTGAACTAGATGAGAGGAGTGTATCAACCCCTGTAACAATATGTATATATACATAAACAGTATCGATGGATTTGAATGACACAACTGTGTCTCGCCGGTACGGATGAAACAAGTTCATCTAATGAGGAGAAGACTCTGGAAGGCTTATAAAGGGTTCCACATACATTTGCTGGAGAGTCTTTTGAGATAGCCTTGTTCTACCTGACCTGTTAGAATATACTAGTTTGATTAAGACTCATCAATATGGTATCTTGACTTACGTCATCGTTCAACTCATATTGCCTTTCTTGGAACCAATTACAACGTGACTTTGGGGTATTACTGTATGTGCATACCACAAGCACAATAATAAGGGAATAGAACTGATAAGAATGAAGCTAAATAGGCCTCTGCTGTGAATAGTGTTGAATTCCCAGAGAGGTCGTTAAGTTGGCTCATGAAAAAATTGTTCAGTTTGAATATCTTAACATCTTGACTAATTATATTACCGAATTTTAGAGATTTCACGTTCAGTTCACACTACTCAAGGAACTATTCAATTTGCTGTTTTCTGCGAGAGAAATATGATAATGGATTTCGGCAAATTTTTTATTTATCACGTTTTAATTATCCAGCAATGCACGTGCGAAGGGAAGCCCGGTGAATACATATATTGCCATTACGGGTATTTTTCACTGGAACACAGATTGGACTTTCATGATCTGACGAGTTATTCTAACGCTTTCGAACGCTTCATCAGATTCTGCTTGGAAAATAGCGTATAGCAGGTCTGGTCCACGAGATATGAGGCGTCAAAAATGGTTATATTAGCACTTTGATCCATATTCCGATAGTTTTTTTTTCACAACAATTAAAGTGTTCGACGCCTACTACATACAGATATTTCGGGTAAAAAAAAAAAAAAAAACTAGCAGATTCGGATTAATCGATGCATATTATGAACGTTGGTTCAGAAAGTGTTGAGGCCGAGGCCCACCAGCCGGCAGCGACCGGCCGAAAACAGTGATTCACATCCAAAACACCGACCAAATCTAACTTTAACGCCAGATTTGGTCGATGTATTAAATGTGAACCACGGTCTTTGGCTATTCGCTGCCGACTAGTGGGTTTCAGCCTTTATAACTTTTGAAAGAAATTCATTCGATAATCGTGAATATCTCGGATTTACATTAATCATTAGAACGATTTATATATTAAGTTGAATTCAATCATGTATATTTGTAGGAAACATACTTTTTAGCTCGTTTTCGCTGTTTTTTGCGTCGCACTTCTTCACTCAATCCACAACTATGTGACCCGATTTCACCAAAAGCAGTGAATCCCGCGTGGCGTGGTAACTGGTATCGACAGCGCGCAGCGGAGTTGCTTTCGATTGACGCCGATTGGTCAGTTTGAATATATAAGCAACGCCATCTAGTTCTATTTCATGTGCGTGCGTAAAACTACTCGGTCTGCGATCGTGCGTTCGTAATTCTACCGAGTTGTGCCCAACCAATCGGAAAGCGACCATTGGACAAAACCAGTCAGTTTCACCACAATCCGCAGAGTTTTCGAACCCATTATTGGGTTTCACTCGATTCCGTAACATTTTTCTCACTCTGCAAGCGAAACGTCTACGTCTATCTGTTTCGGCGGCAAGAAGTTATAACCGTAAAAAAGTTGTTGGTGAAGATCTTATTAGTTGTTTGAACTATTGGTTTACTGTTTATTTTGGTGCTTGCCCTCTAATCTAACAGGGGGATATAACCATAAATAAAAAAAAAAAAAAAAAAAAAAAAAACTATTGTTTGAAGGGCCTCATTTGGATGTCGTTGGGAGTTCTTTACATTGAATAGCCATTAAAAGGAGAAAGAAGAAGAATTCTTTACGTTTTCGCCCTCCTCCGAGACCCGCTCACAGGGACGCGTCTTTTTTCTATGCAACAGTGTTTGCAGAATTCGGATGATCCATTGAAATTACAAAAAGGGAAGACATTTCCGACTTACAATGATTGGTCGGATTTCTTAAAAAAATATCAAACACAGGAAAAACAGATATTTGTGGTTAAAAGTAGTACAACATTCGAGAACAGGCGGATTCAAATGTTGAATGTGAAATGTAATCCAGAATTGAAATATTATGAAATTCGTTATGTCTGTAAGTTTGGCGGATCACACGCTACAGCAGCCAAAGGCATGCGTAATGTCTGGTAAATATGTATACTACTTTGATTTATTGCTATTGGATCTATTGGATTAAGATGCTATCGTCTTGACGATATATCACAGATTTTGCCCAGCTAATGATATTAGTCATGTGAGGCAGAACGCGGCTAGGAGTGACAGTCGAGTGAGGGAAAAACTGCCTCGAATAGAAACTCATAATTTGAACATATTCTAAACCCACTCAACCTGTCCAATCCAATCTTATAACGATTTAGTTGTAGTTATGGTAGCCTCAGTAACAATTAATGAGAAAATTAGTACTCAAATGTGAATTAGTAACAATGTCTAGCACCTACTTAAAAATAATAAGGTATTTCACAAAATCTACACCTCTTCCAAGATGGGTTGTGACGCTTTCATCAAAATAAACCTAACCGAAGACAGAAAGCAGTTACAGATCAAGGACTTTAGGCAACACATGTGGGTCATGAACGATCAGAAGTAAGTATATCAGGATCCGAATATTTTGCCAAATACTGGAAAGGAAGACTGAAATTGATGACTGTGTGTAGATTGTACACGATCGTTTTGAGTTCACATTTTGTGACTAATACTCGAATCAGTTTTCCAGTATGCGACTTGAGTGACTTACAATGAACAATGAAATGTGGGTATTTTCGAATGTAATAAATGCCACTGGATTTGACTGAAAAATTTGAATATTGATAAACAAATATGAAAATCCCCAATTTTAACACGATTTTATTTTAAATTCTTTCATACATTTCCACTGCATTTGTTGCATGGATGTGATACTCGATCATTTCTTGTGTTGGAAAAAAGTTTTATTTGCCGGTTACATTTGTAGTTGAAATACTTTCTTTTAAATCCGTTTTGGTGCATCGAAGAGGCTTTCTAAGGTTTTTCAGAGTTTGAATCAGATTTTTTTCTCTTGTTATGTAATTATGTACCTCAGTACTCGAATTGGTCTATTCAAAATAATATTTATAGGAAACAGTTTTGAAACTATACTCTATATCTTATCTTTGAATTTGTCAACACAGTTCAAAATCCAGTTTGATAATTAAGTTTTTAGAAGTGTATGTAGACCTTCTGAAATATTAAATATGAGAGCATTCAAAGTGTCTATGCAAGTGTTATCGTTCACCAATGTTATTCTCTTCATGCTATACCCAATTATACTAACAATAAGCTCCTCAAGATGTATTCAAATCTGCAGTCAAAAGTTTTGAGGCGATAATGAGTCATGAATCATTATTTTGATTGCCAGCAACGTTCAAAGGGCTGGAGAATATTGATTATCTTGTATTCTGCAAGATGAATTGTAAATCTTCTAATTCTCGTTTATTCCAGGCATTCTTCGAGTTGTAACCGCAAAACAAAAAGTTATCCAATGAAGAGGAAGCAGAGGTAATCAACCTTTTGCAACTGAGGTGTGATAAAAAGTTTCTCCAAGATAAAATTCACCAAGATTTCGAAAAACCTTGGAGTCGGAAGGATATTTCAAATCTGGTCACTAAATATAAAGATGACGACGATGCTGATTCTCTTGTGAAAGCAGTTCAACTTCTGAGACAAACTTACAGTGATGAAGAATTCCAAGTGCTTTGAGAATCCGTTCACTATGCACTAATGATACAGAATTTCATTATTAATAGTACTGTGAACAGATTTTGGAACAGTAGTTAATAGCGGAACGCAGTATATGATGGTAAATACTATTTAATGTTATTTTTCTATTTAGAAGCCGATGTGTCTGTTCTACATGAAGACAACGAATTCAAGGGGCTTTATTTTTCTACAACGGAAATGAGGGAGGCTATGTCATTATGGCCTGAAATAGTATTTATCGATGGCAACTACAAATTGTTACGTAGAGGACTGACATTAATGCTTCTACTTGTGGAGGATTCGGTGGGCCTCAGCAAAGTAGTGGGTGCTGCTCTGCTCGCTAGAGAAGACCGTGCAACATTTGAATGGTTCCTGCAGTGTTTTAAGAAAGAGAATTTAATTCCGTGCTCTAAGATGCAATGCATGATGGGAGATAAGGATTTGCTCGAGAGAGATCTGCTCAAAGAAATTTTCCCGAATATTCCGATATACATATGTTTATTTCATGTGCTGAGAACATTCGGTCGGGAGGTTTCACGAGAGAAAATGAATATTACGAAGGAGCAAAGAGAAATTTCACTTCGATTCCTCGACTCTTTAGCAAAGTCTTCATCACAAACTAAATATGATAGATTATATGGAGAATTTTCCCAGTCTGCTCCAACACCTGTCATCCATTATTTCAACAAAAACTGGCATCCGATAAGAGACGAATGGACGCGTTACAGTATGGTACATGGAAATTTGGGTAATCAAACCAATAATCGATTGGAATCCGTCAACAGCAAGATCAAACAGGTTGTCAAAAAAAACAGCACATTGGCAGGCTTTGTGCATTCATTTTTTAAATGGCTTCAGAATCGCAATTGCCAAATGGTTAATGATGTAGCCAAGAATTTCTTGAAGAAACAAGTCACAGTATACGACGATAATAGTATTGAACACCAATACATGACTTTATTAACGAATTATGCCTTCTCTGTGGTCATTAAAGAAATAACTCAGCATACATTAATCACACTCAGAGATCATAACAAATCAACCAAAGAGTGCTCTGTCTTTTCAAACAATAATTTCTTGAAAGTAAAACCAACGGAATGTGAATGCGCGACGTGGAAGTCCATGCTTTTGCCGTGCAGACATATTCTGGCTGTACGAAATTTTTTTGGTATGCCCCTTTTTGCAAAAGAGCTCTGTGCTGAACGATGGATGAAACAATATATTTCTCCGTGCGAAAGTACCCGTCCAATAGCGAGTATTGATGAACAAAGAGAGAGCTCACGACCTGTGTCCATAACCAAATGCATGACGAAGAAAAAACTAACTGATGCACAAAAAAAAAAGTTACTTACGTCAGCGATCAATGACATGACGCAGGTAGCATTATTGTCATCGCAAGACAATTTTAATTACAGGCTGCACGTCCTCAATCGAATTTCGAATTACTGGCGAGAAGGGTTCGAGGTTTGCATAGAGAAACTTGAAACCAAAGTGGATTCACAGGCAAATCGATCTGATAATTGTGATACATCTGACAATGTATTACATCTTCCTGACCCCGACTGGAAAATCAACATGGAGAATATAAGAAGTCTCCGTGAATCAAACATTTCTGTGATAACAGAGGGATCGATGGGTATGCACGACAATTCAGTGTCAGTAAATGTGGAAAATTTAGAGCAAAACATGTCTGAGTTAACTGTGAATTCTACTGAATATCTGCCCAGCGTGGCAAACCTTACTGACATGGTCATGCCATCTCCTCTGAAACTGAAAAACCACTACAAACGCGCAGAAATGACCACGGTTAGAATACCAAAACGTAGGAAGGGTCCAGTATCGTTTACCGCCCTCTCAGACGAAGACAAGGCGTATCAAATCTTGAGCTGGATCACACCTGATGAAAGCATGCCTTCAAGAGCATTGAGTGGCGAATACCAGCTGAAACCAGAGGATGTTGAAACAAGACCGGAGATAATACCAGACTCACTTGGAGCTGACGACGTGAGTTTGGAAATAGTCCAACTATATTTGGAAAAATAAGCTTTTCGCAGCTTGTGCGGAGCCGTCCGGAGTGAGAAAAATTTGAACATTTGGACCTGCAGAACATGCGGCAGCGAAGCTGAGGAAGATTGCGCACTGTGCGAGAGCTGTCTGGCATGGTATCACTTTAAATGCGTCGGCTTCAAACTCACAAAAAAAAATCAGAGATCGGCCTGGTTCTGTCCGACTTGCAAAATAGTGAAGTGATTAGTGAATGGTTCAGTAGAAGAGTAGCTCGGCCCTCACTGTTGATAAAGCTCATTTTACCAATTTGAGCGATATGAAATGAGCCTTATCAACACTGTAGATTGGCCTACTCTGACACTGAACGCGTCAAATACATGGTCGATCCTGAAATATAGTTTAACGGCTGAAGTGCAATTATAAAGATTCCTTTATAGATCTGAGATCTAGTTCCGAGTGAACGTACTTACCTTTGTTTTAATATGAATGTTTATTTCTTGTCACTTGCTGGAGTTATAGTTTATTATATTAAACTGTACTTGAAGACTGCCAGGTCATTCGCTTTATAGTTCTGAGATCTAGTTCCGAGTGAACGTACTTATTACCTTTGTTTTAATATTAATGCTTATTTTTTGTCACTTGCTGGAGTTATAGTTTATTATATTATACTGATCTTTAATGGGCTCGGTGATGGAGTCGGCGCTTACCCTCCATGATCTGACACTCCAGACGTATGTTTGCTTCACATATTACGGTACTTAATCTGCTGAATTTAACTTAATAAAACTTGATCAGAGCTAAAAAATGTGTATCTGTTTTCAATGTCCTTAACGACAAAATAACTGTGACAGTGATTTCGAATTGTTTGAAGGATGAATATTTGCATTGTGCTCAGATAATGAAACGTTGATTCCCATCTCAAATGAAGATTTAATTAACTTGACGCTAATTTGAGCTAGAGCCTTTTGAAATATTCCCGCCATTCAATTCCCTGTTCAGCACACGCGAAATTTTGAACGTGCCGCGAATTGGTGAAAATTTTGACGTGACCCTAGCGCTGACAGCTAGAGTCACGCGAAGTTTTGACGTGACTCTAGCGTGACTCGCTTCGAGTCACGTTCCCGTGTGAATAGCAACAGCGTACTTGGAAATATAAAGGAACAATCACCAGCTAGCTACTTTAGTTTACCAGCGATAGTATTATTCGATAGTATCTAAAATTATATGAATTAATTCCTATTATTTTCACGTGAGGAAAGGTGTCATAAAATGTGTTCCATGTTGCGGACGGTAAAAGTGTATGGAATTGAGGTTATGGACGGTCTGATTGTTTCGGGTTATGGAAGTTTATTTGTATGGATTTTAAGTTATGAATGGTACTGAATTTTATAGATTAGACACTGATATCATGCACTTACCTTCTTCGCACGCGATCCACGAAAAGAAAACAAGCTCCAACACTCGGCGAAAGTTGAAAACAGCAGCACCTTGCGCAACGTCGCAAACAACGGTCCAAGCGGCGCGCGCAAACGCGCCACCGGCTTTGTCGAACGGACCACCGCGCGGTACGGTCCGGTCCGCACCGCTTCACTGGACTGGCCCCGATTGGTCAACGGACATGTGCTCATGTATCCGTGTAGCGGATCCGGACCGCCGTACCGGAAAAGTCTGTGCGCCAGGCTTTCCAGCACCTTCCAGTCTCGGAAGCCGGATCATCACAGCCGCGCGGAGAAGCCCTATTTATACTAGTTCAACGTCCTGCGGCGGGCGAGTCTATTGTGAGGGGGCGGGCCGTGGCGCACTGTTTATGATACTGGCGGGCGGGTCTATTACTTCGGGAGGGGTGGACGGACATAACCGAGGTCTTTGGGCGCACGGTTACATATGTACACTCTTCTTCGTTCCCAATCCATATCTTTCCAAAATGAATGAAATCAAGATTCGCGGTAGCGAATCGCCGCCAAGTACAAAAAAAAAAAAAGAAAAGAGGAACGTGTGACAACGGCGGGCGCTAGCCCTAGGAGTACACCCTCGGGTTTCACAGACCCAGTCAAATTTTTAAGGGTCTGACTCCGCGAGGTCCTTGACATAATAGTTACGACTCTTACGCGTAAAATCACTTTGGTTCTTCTCCTACCATTCGCCGCTGGAGACACATTCAGTCGTCAATTCGCCACTAAACTATACAAGTTCTAAGTCAAGCACGGGTCTCTCAGACCCAAGTGTGTACGAATCGGTCGAAATTACAAAGTAAGTACATTCTTTTGTTTTTAACAGATTAGATTTCAAATAAGTTATATTAAATAAATATGAATGATTTTGTTATAGTCTTTCGATATTAACAATTATTTTTTAATTTATAAGTGTGATCTTGATATGAATGTGTTACAAAATACGTAAAATTCTTGCTAGGTGCATGTAAAGTCGCAGAATTATTATATTAATAATTTATTTAATAAGTAGATAGGCGTATAAATAAATAACGAAAATTTGTTGATTTTATTATTGGCAGCCGCCATGCTTACTCGCAGTAGGACGCGAACTGTGCAGGAAATTCAAAAACAGTTACGAGTTTCTCGTGAAGAGGAGATTTTGGACGATGAATCTGATTTAGAAAATGACGCTGTCGAAAATATGTCTGACAGTGACACCGACGAAGACGAAGGAGATGCCAATGACCATCTTCCAGATGCAGTTTCCTCTGACGGTGGCCTCTGCGATTTTTCTTTGGTATGCTAGACCAGTGTGCTGTCAATTCTTTCATATTGTATCAGCTAAATGCTGATAATGAAGCAACGTCGCGAGCCCAGTTTCTTCAGGACCTGTCGATCGATCTCGTGCGACCGTTATTGGAGCTGCGACTCCAGAAAACAACCCTACAGTTATCTGTGCGACGACAAATTGAGCAAATCTTGGGACTTGATGATACGTTCAACAGAGCAACGGATAATATAGCTGATTATAAGCTTGATAAGCGAGTGAGATGCGCATTTTGTCCGTCAAAACGCGATCGCAAGACGCTAATCGTCTGTCCCTCGTGCCGCGTGCCGCGTTGCGAGCACCATCGCTCCCTGCTTTGTTCAAATTGTGCACCCCATGATGAGTAAAACTTTGTTAATATACTATTTTTGTATTGAATAAACCGTTTTTGTCGGATTTGAAAACTATTTCGTATTATTCCAGCTCAAAAACTCAGAAATATGCATAGTTTCTGCTTTTATATAGTAAAATCGAATCATAGCGATTTTGAGACTGGCAACCACATTTCCTATCATTTCTCATTTCATGTATGAAAAAAGTCATTCGAAAATATTGGATTTTGACAGTAGCGATTCGTGAAAATAGGCCACACATTGATTTCGACGAAAAACGGCACTCCGAAAATCGATCTTGTTCACCCCTGGAGATTTTGTTGATCACAATAGGAAATTGTACCATTATATTTTTTTTATTAAAGTATCACCTCTGCCCTCTCAGAATCAGCAAAGGAAATTGAATTCTGTCGATTAGTTCTGGAGTTATGAATTAAAAAAAAAAAATTGCAAAACTCAAGTTTTTCCTCGTGCGCGAAACATTTCTATCTGCACACACAGCGTTGTTGGATGAAATATGAACCGAAAATATATTTCGTCTTCACAGGTGCTTTCTTAACAGTCTGCTCTTTCATTTAAAAAAAAAATCATTTAAATAGACGTAATTTCGAGAAAACTACATCATACGAAAGTTGGACGGGTCTCACGTACCCAGTGTGTGTAATTAAGTAGCGAAAAATATGTGTGTACTTCTAGGGCTAGCAGAGAATCATTTACTCTAGGGGACTTTTATACGTGTAAGCAGAGGCCTATATCTCCGAAAGGAGTAAATATTTTGAAACGAAATTTATATGGCTGGAAGACCCCGCCGATATGTCCCTACTGGATGAATTTTTACGAAATCGATTAAGTAATCACCGAGATATTAGCCCCCAAAGTTGATGAAAAATCACAATCTTCTTCTTCTTTTTCTTCTTCTTCTTCTTCTTCTTCTTCTTCTTCTTCTTCTTCTTCTTCTTCCCCAGCCCGTGCTGCTTGGGACCTCGATATCTGTCGAACCGTTGCATGGATTGACTTAAAATTTTTATGGTAGATATTTTCAACTTAGATCTCGCCCCCCTATTGTTTTTGGGTTTCGTTCATACACTAATTCAGCCCCTAGATTTCAGTAAAATAACAGAATGGCCAAATGGGCGCCCGAACCTCCGTGACGTCATCGTAACGAACAATCGATTGATGTAGAAGTAATCGCACGACGATGATTGAAAACACAATAATCGATTGAGGACAACAAGAAACAAGATGGCTACACGCACGGCCTGTCAGAATAGCTGCAACCGTACGCGTCGAACAACGGGTCCCGTAATATTATATTGCGTCTCGTTCTCAATATTACCATGTAGTTCCCCTTCGCCCGCTAGATGTCACAACCTTCAGCGAATTTAAAAAGTGGAGGGGAACTGCCAGACTACTAGCGCCAGCAGCAACCCTCAGTTCTCATATCGCTTCGTTGTGCGCGCGTGTTAGGACCTTTTGCGAGATCAGTGATCAAATAAAAGGAAATAAAATAAAGCAAGGCCAAACAGTGGAAATAACCAGTGGAAATTGACAAGACAGGACTCAACAGTGGTAATAAAAATAATCGGAAGAGGAAAATAGGAGGATGCCGAAATGAAAACTCGATATAGAGGAGCTTCGTGCCAAGGTACGAAAGATGCAGGAGGAAATGGCCGCACTCACGCCATTGCTCTGTGAGGAGGAAGAATCGTCAGAGACAGACTCCGACGAATCCACCTCCTCCTCCGTGATCGCTTTTCGGGCCCTGAATAATAAGGGCGACGAGGATAAAGGTATGTGAGAAAATTCTCCCCGCGGGTTCTCCCAGCGGACATAGCCTTGTATTCTCAACCCCCTCCCCCCCCCCCCCCCCCTGCCACGTTTTCTGCCTCTTTGTTCTAGTCTCGACCAGACATGCGGATCAACGAGATTGAACGACAGCCAACAGTACATATGTATACATATCTGTATATATTGTAACATGTCAGATATAAGGTGTGTAGATCTGACGACAGAACAACAGGACACGAGGATTAGGATAATCCTCGGCGATCAACCATACCCTGACGTCACATCAATAAGTGGGGAGGAAAGATATATAAACGGGACACGCTAGCGTTCGAGAGCGCAATCATGTCATAGCGACTGGGTGACTCACATAATTCTATCAGAGCGCAATCATGTCATAGCGACTGGGCGACTCACATTAATCTCTTAGCGCATTCCAGGTATAGCACCGGTGCGACTCGCGTCAAAATCAAATAGAAATAGCACTAGACCATCTAGGTCGACGGATCAAATAAAATTCATAATATCAACCATTTACTCAACATATAGCATAGGTTAGGGTCGTCTAGACCATAAGTCTGCCTAAAGTCATAGGTAGAAGTAGATAACATTAATGTTAAGGAAAACCTGTTCAGATAAAATCGGAGTAAAACCTGTTTGTAGGGAAATTCATTGAGGCAAAACTCTGTATTAAAAACTTTTATAATATTTCATTAAATACGACTTCAATAATATCTTTGACCCTTGTCGGATAGTTCAGCTCCGAACCCCAGTGACAAAAACATCAATCCCTATTAAAGCCAACAGGGACCAGCTTTGTATTGTCACTACGAGCGTTCGGCGTTGGAATAACATCCCGCGTCCGGGCTCGAAGGAAGGCAATTCCGAGTCTGTTGCACGGTCTTGGAATCGCAAGATTCCCGGATCCGAGAAAGATATCAAATTTGTGTAGGAAGACAGGCTTGGAGTCACTTCCCGGCTCTGTCTAATAGGAGATAACTCGGCTTTGGTCTTTACCTGAGTCCGATCGTGAAAAAGGCTTTGGTGAAGGAATTCACCCGAGTCCTAGACAGTATTAAAATCAAAAGATCGGTTAGGTGGCTTTTGATGGTAACCCCATTTCCTTTTCCCCACGTATCCACCTCAAGAGAAGCCCAATTAACAATCATAATTCAAAGAACTCACCGTAACAGCTGGTATCTCTACAGCTTAACAGCCTGAGATACAAGCGCAAAGTTACAATATATAAAAAAAAAAAATAAATAAATAAATAAATAAATAAATAAGAGTGAAAACCCACTCTCTTTCGTTAGACCTACCTGGCTAACAGACTGTATTTCTCCTACAGAAAATTCGGAACCATCGGTTCCCAGTCCTAATAAACCACCGGTTGATCCGGAAATACTGGATATTCTGGGGATCGTTTCTAATACAGACCGGTCGGAGCTAGAGACCATTGATGCAGACCTGGTTAGGATATGGCGCGACCTGGTGAATAAAGGCTTATCAAAGGGCGAAAAAGGAAACCTAATGAACAAATATGAAAGGCGCGAGTAATTCTGCTTATTAAAAAAAAAAAAAAAAAAAAAAAATATTCAACATCATAATGTATGTTACCTGGCTGTGTGTAACCAATAGTTTCACACCGCAGGATCCCTGAACTTCAGGCAAAAAAGCTCAACGCCGAAATCTCAGCGTCACTCCCTCCCAAGATGCAGAGGAAGGACGCTTACATGGCAGAATTGCAGACCTCGCGGGGTCTTCTCTTATGGCTCTGGGTTCCGTGATCACGCAACTTATGTCAGACCAGGAACTCGACAAACTTCTCCTTTTGAAAAGCCTTGGCGACGTGGCTAAGATGAACATTGCCATACACCACTCTATATCTGTATCCAGAAAGGCTAACATCTTTATTCCGGACTTGACACCGCAAGTGGCGGAGATAATAAAAAAGGCAGAGATGGACGATACACTTTATGGAAATAATTTGGGGGAACGTATTAAGGAGTCAAAAGCCCTAGCCAAGCTGAGCGCGGATATTAAACAGAAGCCACCAGCGACTGCTGAGAAAAAACCTTTTTTATTCGAAAGCCCGCAGCAGAGGAGGCCCTCCTCTACTCACACGGGCAGCTATCAGGGCAGACCTCAGTCAAGGTCAACCCCACCCTACAAGTCCAAGCAACAGTTCTTCAGCACCAAAACCCGGAACCCCAGGAGCAGCAGCTCTCCTCAGCAGAGGAAGTAAACGTGAGCATAAACTTGGTGGCCGGCAGGCTTAGATTTTTCCACACAGAGTGGAAAAAGATCACAAAAAACAGGTTCGTCTTAAATATAATTAACGGTTATAAAATAACCTTCGATAAAGAACCTGTCATGTATAGGCCCCCAACCGTCGATATACCAGTAAATGAGCCGAGTAGATATAGGTAGCTATAGACAAGTTATTGGTTAAAGGAGCCATAGAGGTCTGTGAACCGGTAGATAACCAATTCATCTCATCGTATTTCCTGGTTCCTAAGAAAGATGGCACTGACCGATTCATCTTAAACCTGAAAAAACTAAACTCTTTCATAAAACCCGAACATTTTAAATTGGAGGACTTAAGGACGGTCATTAACCTGATCTTTCCAGACTGTTTTATGTCGTCAATGGACCTTCAGGACGCATATTTCCTAGTCCCGGTACACAGCAGCAGCAGAAGATTCCTGCGTTTCTCTTTTGAGAGTATGCTGTTCCAATTTACATGTTTACCTTTCGGGCTATGCACGGCTCCGTACATCTTCACAAAAATTCTGAAGCCCCCGGTAGAGTTGTTGAGGTCCAGAGGGTCGTCGTTAGTCATCTATCTAGATGACATTATATTTATAGCCAAAGACAAGGTTGGATGTCTAGAGATGGTATCCGCTGCCAACAATTTGCTGTTATCTCTCGGTTTCTTGATAAACGCTGAAAAATCCTCCCGGCCCCCATCGAGAATCTGCAGGTTCATAGGGTTCAACATCAATTCAAATACATTTACAGTAGAGCTACCAAAGGATAAGAGGGTACAATTATCAGACATCTTGCGCTCCTTTCTAATAACTTCCGCGTGTACGATTTTAGAGCTCTCACAGCTGATAGGGAAATTGATAGCCGCCTGCCCGGCAGTAAATTACGGTTGGCTATATACAAAGAGGCTCGAGTCGCACAAATTAGCTAGCCTGATAGTCAACAACTATGATTACTCGGCCAGAATAGCCGTTCCGACCAGATTAATCCCTGATTTAGAATGGTGGCTCAGGAATGTTAGAGATTCGGTAGGAATCATCAGATCCACTACCTTTGAGTTGGTGCTCCACACGGATGCATCTAACTCGGGGTGGGGCGCGACAGACGGTGGAAACAGGGTCTTCGGTTTCTGGAACCCCAGGGAAAAGAATCTGCACATCAACTTGAAGGAATTGTTAGTGGTAAAAATCGCATTGGAGAGGCTCGCAGATGGAGCAAAGGATTGTCAGATTCTTCTTCGAGTCGATAATACGACCGCTATCGCCTATGTCAATAAAATGGGTGGTATTCGGCTCTCCAAATATAATAGGTTGGCCAGGGAAATTTGGCAGTGGGCAGAGCAAAGGCGTGTTTTTCTCTTCGCCTCATATATTGCATCTAAGGAGAACGTCGAGGCAGACGCTTTATCTCGCGTGAAGAATATAGATACAGAATGGGAGTTGTGTGACAGGGCATTTACCTTGATCGAGGAGAAGCTTGGTTCATTCGATATTGACCTTTTTGCCAATAACAATAATCGCAAATGTAGGATATATTGCTCTAGATTTCCAGACCCTGGAGCCTGGCTAATAGATGCATTTACCACAACGTGGTCGAATCTTAACTTTTATGCCTTCCCACCTTTCGCATTGGTGCTGAAGGCCCTAGCTAAAATTAAGAGGGAACAGGCTTCCGGCGTCATTATAGTACCAAACTGGCCGAGCCAACCCCGGTACCCTCTTCTCCTATCCTTAGTTGAAGAAAAGGTAGTGTTAAAGCCAAGAGCTGATCTGCTCTTATCTCCATGCAGATCTGTGGTGCATCCGAGGGCAGGCAGCCTAAGCCTAATCGCAGCGAGGGTCTCTGGGAGGCTTTCTTGAAGCAGGAGGCTCCGGCCGAAGCAGTGGATATACTGACGGCATCCTTATCCCAAGCCACAATTAAACAATACGGCTCTGCTTTGAGCCCTTGGTTTGTTTTTTGTGCCAAGCACAACTTGGACTGCTTTAACCCGTCAAGGGCATCGTTGTTAAGTTTCCTTACCATTAAGTTTAAGGAGGGTGCTAGCTATGGCACCCTCAACTCGGCACGGTCGGCCATCTCCCTCATTTCCAAAGATAAAATAGGAGATGACCTATCAGTTTGTAGATTTTTGAAGGGAGTCTCAAGGTTACGACCACCCAAGCCCAAATATTCCTACACTTGGGACGTGTCAATAGTTCTCTGTTACCTCGAAGAGCTTTGTCCATTAGATAAGATTTCGTTATTAGAGTTAACCCTCAAATCTGTGATGTTACTATTATTAAGTACTGCCCATAGGGCCCAAACTATTGCTAATATTAGGCTGGCTAATATCGCACAGTCAACTGATGGCTTGTTAATCCACATACCTGATTTGATTAAAACATCGGCGCCAGGGCATAGTCAGCCTTTGTTGTCAATTCCTCTGTTTAGTCATAACCCAAAGGTCTGCGTTGCCTCCACCGTCCAAAAATACATAGAGGTGACTAGAAGTCTACGTATGGAATCAGAAAAGCTATTCATAGCAACAAGAAGACCATTTAAAGATGCGAGTGCTCAGACGATCAGTAGATGGGCTAAACTAGTATTAAAGAAAAGCGGAATAGATGTGTCTATCTTTTCAGCGCATTCTACCCGACACGCGACCACCTCGCTAGCGTTGTCGCAGGGAGTAGATTTAGACACCATCCGCCGAACCGCAGGATGGTCCGAATCTTCGCAGGTTTTCGCCAGGTTCTATAACAGACCAATCTTGCCTCTGGACGCACAAAAATTAGCCTTAGCCGTACTTAACCATTAAGAATTGTACCTGGAAATAAAAGACTTAAAATTTTTACCAAGATTCATGTTGTAAAATTGCTCTCTGAATAACTACATGGTAATATTGAGAACGAGACGCAATATAATTGAACGATCAAACGAACTTACCTGTACGTGAAGTTCGATCGTAATTATATGAAGTCTCGTTTGAAGATATTACCAACCCACCCTATCATTTATTCAAATATATTCCCTTATCCCAGATACTACAATTTTACATCCGCTCTAAAGAATATGAGAACTGAGGGTGGCTGCTGGCGCTAGTAGTCTGGCAGTTCCCCTCCACTTTTTAAATTCGCTAAAGGTTGTGACATCTAGCGGGCGAAGGGGAACTACATGGTAATATTGAGAATGAGACTTCATATAATTACGATCGAACTTCACGTACAGGTAAGTTCGTTTGATCGTTCAATTTTGTGCTACCTATTTCAATAGTTCCTTTCCGACCGGTCCAAGAGTATAATTTAGCAACTTCATTCGGTAATATCATTGAAATAACGTTGCGTACATAGGATTTCGGATTCTTTCCGCCGATGCGAATAATTTTTTGTTACTTAAAATAACGCACCAATCTATAATTATTTACCTGGATTCGGAAGAAGAATTATCACCGTATGTCATACTATCTGTATTCATGTAACATTCCCATTGCGTCTACGTAGACAAAGTGACAATCTGAAATATATGACAACGTTGGGTACGATGAGACTTACAAACTGTCGATGTACGTCTTTGTCAGCCTGCAGTCTTTTTTTGAATTTCACAACTCTTTTATGAGTAGTTAATGGAAAATCTGGTAGTAACTGTGGTTCTTCGTCCATCTCTGAATTTTTTTTATTACTGGATTGGTCTGAATTTTCGAATAAGTAGTTAACTTGTAATCGACTTTCATTTTTGCTGATGTTTTCTTATCTCAACGATTAAATGAAGGATCCTCGACTCTCGGGGTGATTGGAGAACAGAACTCCGCGGGTCTATTAAATATAATAATGGTTGATTCAGGAATGACAGATGGACTAAATTAAGTGAGATTCGGGTATATTGGAGGTAAGAGTAAAAATCTTTTATTCAATGAAACAGCGTGCATTCATGAGCGATGTTAAAGTATAATAGTGCCTTGAATGATAAGTAATGAGGTTTATTTGATTAAAGTAATGTGTGTGAACAATTCGGTCGGCGTAATGTTGTTGGTGAGTTTTTGCGGAGTACTTAGGTTATTCGCATTTTTGAGCTGATATTAATAACTCATATAACGTGAGACTTAAACTAAGATTGTACCTTCAGGTAAACGACTTTTAGTTTATTATGAACATGGAATCATCCGCTTATGATACAAAGAAATGAGTATGCGGTGCGCTGCCAAGCTATATCTTGTATGTATACTAGTGATGTGCGATACAGTATCGATATTTAACTACACGATATTCTCAAGTATCGATACTGAACGTACAAGTATCGAACTCGATACAGGCATTAATGCTTGGTCTTCACGAAATCGGTGAATTGATTGGTCGTTTCTGTTGTGGAAATCCAGTGATCGAATGGATTGATCGGAAAAGTAGTAACAGTTTACAGTCATATAATAATCATTTCGAATTGAGTGCGCATCATGCGTACGCAATTACGCATAAGCGTCGACTACCCAGTAAACACACAATTCAAAGATGCCAATGAGACTTATTACGGATGACTAATGTCCGTCCATGTATTAACTAGGAGATAACTTTTGACTTTAAGGTGTCTTTTAGACGAAAGTTGACCCTTAGCTAACGAAAAGACGGACATAGTCATCCGCAAGGAGTCTCGTTGGCAACTTTGAATTTTGTGTTTACTGGGTAACAATAGGTGATTTTCTATCATCCAACCGGGTTCTTAGCGGTTGGTTCAAGAGCAAATGGAATGCCTTTTACAACGGAATGTGTCCAATCGCACGCGCCCGGTAGAACCAACCGGCCTGCAACAGTTCTGATTAAAAATCACACAATTACAAATTACAATGGGTTTTCACTCTCCACACGCGCACTGAAGAGTAAATATTGTAAAAAAGGTAAGTCTCACAACTTGTATGTAATGATGAATGGTTTATCAGTTTTCCTGCATTGCCAGCATGGTTTACTTATTGCATTGAATGTTCGTTAATAGATTTTGATTGATTTTTACAGCATTTGGCGCCTAATCTAACCTCCAATTCGTCGCAGTAATATCCCTTGAGAGTATGCATACAAGTTTCCTATGTCCCTATTATCAAACTATATTAATCCTTATGTAATTCCCTGTGTGATTTCAGAAACTCTTGTTAAGCATCGTTGTGACATATTTATTTGACTGTTTCAGTGCCACCAAAAAGCGTCGTATGGAAATATTTTATAAAGACGATCGGAGGAGGCAAATGCAAAATTTGCCAACAAGAAGTTAAAGGAAGTGGTAATACCACAAACTTGAAGTTTCATCTTGACCGCTCGCACCCGAAACTGAAAATGGCTTCTTGTGCCACCGAAGACAATTTTACGTCTGGTCGAAAAAGAACACACACGGTAACAGACAGTTCTATATTATTAGAAAATATTAGGTTTCACTCTTCATACAAACATGAAACATCTAACCATTATCTGAATGATAGCTTTCACTTGAAGATGAAGATGATGAGAAATACCTCGATGACCCAGTTCCATCTCCAGCATTGTCAACAGCATCAGGTACTTCTGTAGCTTCCACATCATCAGTTGCACTCAGTGCATCAAAGAAAAAACAGCCCAGACTAGACATAGCATTTTCCAAACAAAAATCGTTTCAAGGTAAGCAAATATTAATTCCTAAAGTTTATAATTGACAATGACAATCATTCCTGCGCTTATTTTCGGAATGCATAGAATTTGGGCAATTCTCGTTCAGTTGAAATGACGTATTACCAAACTATCTATACATATACCAATGATTTCTATGTGAAATTTATTTTTAATGGTTAAAATCTACGTATAGTCCACTAAGCGAAAGTTGTATTTATAATGTTGATTCAGATGGGGGAACGAAAGCAGCTGAGATAACAAATAATCTATTATTCATGATAGCTAAAGACGATATGCCGTACCAAACAGTGGAAAAGGAGGGATTCAAAACTTTCATAAAGACCATCGCTCCTTTATACAAACTACCATGTAGGAAAGCTACAACCACTTTGATGGAAGAAAAATATGAGGTACTTTCTAATTTGATAAAAGCTCAGCTGTCAACTACGGATCATTTATCTCTTACAACGGATATCTGGACCGATCCGTTAAATGTAAAGAGTTTCTTGGGAATAACGGCTCACTTTTTATTAAATGAGCAGCACAAATCCGTTACGATAGGTGTCACTGAGTTGGATGAGAGACACACGTCTGAATATCTTGAGAAATGGTTTGGTAAGCATAGTCCAAGATTGGAAAATGAACAAGAATAGGATCGTAGCGGTCGTGTCTGATAGTCGCGCCAACATAAAAAAAGCAGCCAAAGATGCCTTTGGCGCTGAAAAACATCTGTCCTGCTTTGCGCACAATTTGAATTTAGTTCCTTCCAAGATAATAGAATCAGATGCTGATATAAGCTCTCTTTGCAAGAAAGTAAAAACCATCGTAACTTACTTCAAAAAATCTGTAACTGCAGCGGACAAACTGCGTAATGCGTCGCATCTTAAACTCATCCAATCTGTAGATACGCGTTGGAACTCGACGCATGATATGCTTAATAGATTTATACAATTATCGGATAGCGTTGGATCAATACTATTACAATGCCCTACTGCTCCGCCGATGTTAACAGCATCGGAGCTGCAAACTATCAAAGAGTTTGTTGAACTCCTGAAACCATTCGAAAGTGCTACAAAAATAGTATGCGGGGAATCATACCTCACAGGGAGTAAGGTCATACCGATAGTAAACACTTTGAGAACAGCTCTACGATCAGCAAAAATGGATACTCGAACAGGAGAGCGTATGAAACAACTTCTCCTAGAGCAGTTCTGTCAACGATTTGAATGCATAGAGCAAGTGTCCATGCTAGCAATCGCAAGTATTCTAGATCCGAGGTTCAAGCGAATTCATTTTTGTGATAAAGTAGCCTGCTCTCATGCCGTTAACAAAATAACTAGGCTTTTAAATAATACAATTTCGGACAACCTAGCGAGTGCAATACAAAATCAGAGTATTGAAGTACAAACAAATGACTTCGGGTTTTGGTCATATCACCAAGATTTGGTAAATTTGAGTAAACAACTAGGGTGCTAAGATAAGATCAGGAATATCAGGATTCGTACCATTTTATACTTGAGAAACTATACTTCAATGGTTCCAGTTTAATGTCGTCTTTTGAATCTAATCGTCAAATGTTACTCTGATAATCTTTGTTATATCTCAGCACTCTGACATTACCCTGACAATCTCCGATACACTTCACACACCGATCGTCAATTGTCTTGCCTTTTTATAATTCTGTAATCTGGGCGAGGCCTGGTGATTTCTATGGTGGTGGCAGATTAGTGCCGTTTGAAGTTTGTTCATTATTTTAGAGGACATTGCCTTTTTTAGATCTGAGATATCATACCTATGTGAACCTGGCCCCCGACTTGCACCAATCGACTTGGTTTTCATAATTCTTGAAGATTTTGGTATGTAGTTGATTGTAGTGAAAACCATTTCGTTTATAGTTGCCTAAAAAAAAGTTATAGCCACTTGAAGAAATGGCGTCGCGCACGTTCGAGAGAACATGGATTTCGATTTTTTTTCGTATAGAAAATCGTTTGTAGTTGATTGTAGTTAACTTATTTCCGTTTGTAGTTCGATGGTTATCGTAAAAAAAAAGACACAAAAACAGAAAAATCACATGAAAACGGTTTTTAACCCCCCACAGTCCGGAAAATCGTTTGTAGTTGTTTGTAGTATCGTCGATTTCGTTTGTAGTTGCTCAGAAATTATTAAGAAGACGAGTTTTCACCCCCAGAGTCGATAAAATTGTTTGTAGTTGTTTGTAGTACCCTCAATTTCATTTGTAATTGCTCGAAAACTAATACAAAGACGGGTTTTCACCCCAGAGTCCATAAAATCGCTTGTTGTTGTTTGTAGTACCCTCGATTTCGTTTGTAGTTGCTCAGAAATCATTACGGAGCCGGGTTTTCACCCCTAGCGTCCATTAAATCGTTTGCAGTTGTTTGTAGTTTGTTCGTTCGTATTCACACGAACCCTCGGTTGTGCCTTGATCGGTACGTCAGGTGTCACGTGAATTTCTGACAATGCTAATTAGAGAATTGCAGGAGTTTATGTATGATGATTCATGATTCAATTTATCCTCACTGATGATGAAGTACAATAGATATGGAAATAAACAAATACGATTATCGTGAGTGAATAATAGTATCGTAGGATTGTAATTGATAGTTGAATTGTAGAGTAGCTTATAATGATTTTAAGCGTTGGAGTTGAATCTTAGGATTAGATTCTAAGGTCGTGAGTACGTTGAAGCTTGCGAGTTAATGGTCGACCACGAAGCTTGTAAGTTGATGTTGTACCTCGAGGCTTGTCAGTTGTACTGATTTGAAAAAAGTTGGAAGTTTCGGTTGTCGGCTGAGTTTGGAGCAGGAAGGACTTTTCCACTAAGGGTAGGAGTTGTGGATAATGCCTGATTGGTTGGTTGCATAAAGTGGAAAGATTATTTAATTGCTAGGATTCGTCAAGAAAAGGTAGGCGGAGACGCTAGTTAAAGGAGTAGGAGTGTTGGGGTTGGATTTGAAATTGTTCGAATATTCAGTTTCTGGGAACTGGTAGGCTCAGGTCAGTTCTCTGAATTTGGGTAAAACGTGACGAAACAATAGCGTGGAGGATTGGGAAGTTTGGATAGTTGTCTGCACATTTGGTCGCTAAATGTTGTGAGAAAAGTGACGTTAATTAGGAGTCGATTGCTTTCTGAGCAGTTTTATGAGTCTCGTCCGGCTTACTGTCCTTTACTGTAAGGCTACGCTAAGCGTCAAGCGTGATTGTTAAATTTCTTGATTGCTACTAGTAGCTTATTCTAGCTATATTATCGATCACGATGCAGTATGCGTCGTAACATCCATCTGATCCGTTTTCAATTCATATTTCGTAGCTAAAGCACACAAAAATCTAATAGGCATACCTGACCACTGGTGCGTATGTTTCCTGATAGTCGATGCCTTCCTTCTGGCTACAACCTCGTACGACGAGCCTGGCCTTGTGCCTCTCGATTTTTCCCGATGAATCTCGTTTGATTTTGAATACCCATTTTGTTTCGAGAGCTCTTTTGGTCGGGGGTAGTTCAGCCAGATTCCACGTCTCGTTTTTCTTGAGTGATTTCTGCTCATTCTCGATAGCCCGTTTCCATAAGTTCCGATCAGATTTATTTAACGCTTCCTGCACCGTCTGAGGATCGCCGTCGTTTCCCTCAGCTGCTATGTATGTTACATAGTCGTCAGTAGTGGATGACGGCCATGGCCAGTCATAACAAATGACGTCATCACCGGTGCCAGTCTAGTCTCCGCTAGTGCCTCAGTCTTCTCCCCTCCCCTCAGCCTCTGTGAATTCCGCGGCTCTCAATCGAGGATCCAAGATAGCCGCCATATTTTCAAAAACCAAGATGTCCGACCTATTTTATTTATATTATATTATAATAATTAATTTGTCCAAACTATTTTCAAAACCTAGATGTCCGAGCTATTTTAAAAAAACCAAGATGTCCACCTATTTACAAAACCGAGAGAACTTTTAGAAATTAAAAATCGAAAAATTAATTTTATTCGTTGGAACGTTGTGAACAATTATTCTCTTATGCGAACCAGGCGAGCGAGGCGAGGTCTGCCTCCACTGACTCCGACCCCCGTGGTATTATACTTATCAGCACAGCCGCCAAGATGGCTACTCCGGTCAATTCTGCGCAGCTCTGAAGAGTCGCTCTTTCTGAAAGTAAAACTTATGCTAGCTGAAATCGGGTTGGGGTAAAATTTTTGAAAGCAATCACACGATATAAATATATAGTATGTATATGATTATAAAAATCCGTCTTTATTCATTATTTTTAATCCTAACGGTACATAAAATATACATGCTTAATTACGGAAGCCGTGATATGAGACGCTCGCGGTATCGGTGCGGTGCATAACCCATACTCGACATTGATGAATATAAATGCATTTATTCTTATCGTTACATCTAATGATACGAGTGAATATATATATATAAATTACGCCAAGGTTTTCATGATTATCGCTAGTTTGTCGTCAACGTCTTTTTCTACATTTTTGCACGCACGACACACACAGGGGATCGGGATCGTTCCGCCCCTGCACCGACAGTTTATCGATTAAACACTTGTAAAACGAGGCTGCCATGAGATCGTTTTTTACATAGTCGCTCGAAAAAAGTCCGCAAAACTGATTGAGAGTGTAGCCACAGTGCATATAATACAGAAACATAACACAAAACTGGCCGCAAACGTCCGAAGAGGCACTCTGCAGCTGGCGCGCGTTACACCGGTATCGAGGACAGTTTCCGCGCAGACGACGCAGATGGTGTGGGATAAAAGGCGGAATTCCGTAACTGTCGAAATAGATGCCGCTTCCAGAGGCATCGCTGTAGAAGGCCACCCAGTGAGTTCCGGGTTGCGTGTGATCATCGGTATTGGCGACAATGGTGACCGGACGAGACCACCGAACAGGAATCCGATCAGCCGGGTACACTCCACAAGTTTTTGAAGGGATCGCACGTAGAACCCACTGAATCTCCAAACTGCTCAGAGCCGATGTTGCGCTGGTCGACAACGACGGGTTTTTCATTATTGAGTTGCATACACCGGTCCACCGGGGCGTCGGTTTTTGCTTGCAGCCACTGCTTGATTTGCGCAGCCCGGTTCAACGAGCAGGCGAAACCGAGACCCCTGTTGTGCAGGGCGTGAAACACGCACAGAGTATCCGCAGGTTGTAGATTCTTGAACGGCGGGCACTTTTCGTCCTCCAGATTTGTGATCTGCCTCGCCAAGACGTTCTGCAGTAGCCGCGCCTTTTCAGAACCGCGCGTATGGATCACGCGGGCCGTGCGGGCGACCGCTCGTAATTTTGCGAGGATCTGCTTCTGGGCTATATCGCCGTCGAACCACTCGATGCCATGGTGATGGCTCGAGAGATAGTTGTTCGAGACCCGAACAGCCGCAGGAAGCTCGGTGAAGGAGCACGGCGGTGTGGCTATCCAATGACCGACGTGGTCGTACTGTAGGGCTAGCACGGTAGCCTCCTTGATGATAAACTGCGAGGAGGCGTCGCGGAAACCTTGCAAGTCGATCACGTAGTCCATTGCGAGAGCAAGCAGCGGGCACCTTACCGGGCGACAGATGACCGACTAACATACGGTGCATCGAGAGAACGCCCGCACCGGCGACTGCTCGCCACCGCCCCACCCTTCCTTTCTTCCCCCCTGCCTTCCACGATCCGAAGCTCAACCGTTAAAGTCTACGATTACCTGGCAAGCGGAATCAATCTCCAGCACGTTGTCAAATGCTGCGTAGACGATACAATTTATCGTGGCTGCGAGCGTAGCTCCGAATCGCACCTCGATTCGCACGCTACCGTGCCTGACCAAATTCCAATGGGTGTTGTTGCCAGCCGATAAATCAGGCGTTAGGTCGAAGGCTGTGAGACAATACCCGTGAGGATATTCCTCGCGGCTGATACCGTTTCCCTCGTTCAGAAAATGAATACCGGTCCCCGAGAACAACGTATGGTAGGCATCCACGTAGAGTTTGCTGTTCGTAAAGTCCGGTTGTAGCGGTTTAGACGGTATCTGCGAGCCGTCCACGTACAGCGATAGAAAATGAATATTGAAATTTTGGAAGTTGAACGGATTGTAGGCTACATCGCCGTTGAGAGCCTTGTTATCGACAAATCCGACAATCATTCGTTTCGGCAGCTGCCCGAGGAATATATTATCCAACGTCTCACCCTGCACACCTCCGTGAATAGTCATCGTTTTCACTTCGACTCTGGTAAGCGGATACTTGGCCGTGCCTTTAGAGAGAGCTCGAGCGTGTGCGAGCAGGACGTCGGGGTTTATGTTGACACGCCGTACGAGCAGCGAGGCTTCGAGTATGTGTAGCGTGTGCGTGGGAGTGCTCTCGAGAATGCAAAAGGCGTCGCGCGAACGCACGAGTCGTATACGTAACTCGACACCGTTCAGCAGGAATTTTTCCTGATTAAGCACATCGCAGTGAAGATGACCGAGCAAACCAACGCTGTTTCCAGGATTCAGAAGTTCTTGGCGTTGCTTAAAGCCCTTATTGCCTGGTCCGATCGTGTCCATTTTTCCAGCCGTATCCCCGTACCAGAGAGTCGTTGTGAGATGCGAATTTTCAGCGGCCATGTTGTAGTTGAGCAACGATTCGATATACGCTCTGTAAGCGTACGCGTTATTGGCCGGTGAAACGAGTTTCTGATTGAAGAATACATCCACCTGATTGAATAGCGAGTGCAGCAGATTATTTACGGTTGCCACAGAGGGTTTGACGCTAGCCGGCGAGGTGTCTTTCACGGCGACGACGACGGCGGGTATCATGCAGACGCGCAAGCTGAGCATAGTATGCGATAAATCTAGATACTCGTCGCTGAGCCCCGGCACCATAAACTCTATGGGCGAGTCATCCGTGAGCGAGGATACAGGCTTATAATGCACCCACTGGCCGCTCTCTATCGTGGTTTGCGTCGGTGGTAGAGAGAACAAATCCAGCTCCGATTTCAGGTACTCGCGCGAATGCGAGTGTAAGTAGGCCATTGTTAACGAGTTCCAAATATATCGGACACGGTTCGTTTTTTACCGCAACTATTTCTCTTCTTCCGCGTCTCCTTGCTCACTCTGCCCCGTTTGACAGATGCCTTCTTTTCCGATTTTCGTTTCGCGACACCCCTTTTCCGAGCAGCGCGTTTTTTATTTGATCCTAGACCGCGCCCGACGATTGACTGGAGACTGCGCCTGCCGCGTAACGTTTTATAGCCCGAGCCTTTCATCAGAGAGCCTATTTTGTCCGTGGCTTTTCGTTTCAGATTTTTTCCAGACTCCAGAACACGGTTTTTCAACGCCTGCTTGAACGGCGTGTCGTTGTCCACATCCTGCATAACGTTGATTCCAGCGCGGATTGCCTCTTTTCCGACGGTGCGGGCCCCCTGCCTCAGAAGCGGTAGAACGCGGCGAAACAGACCGCCCAGAAAGCTGCCGATTCCGTGACCTCTTTGATACGGAGCGCCTTGTATGCGGGCTCTATACCGCCGCCGTTACCGCAATCACCGAGCACCTGATTATCGTAATGCCGTTGATAATGAGCCATCCTTTTCTCTCTCTCTCTCTCTCTCTCAGCCGTATATCAATGCATCCTCTTGAAATGCAGCGTAACCGTCGATGTTCCACCCGTGAATGGCATCGGATGCCCCAAATGATCCCTTATATCGATTTCGATCGTCCGGAAATTGGAGAGCAGCAACGGCGAATAATGAATCGGCGAAAAAGTTTCAGACTCCGAGCCGTCGTTGGGCGAATTCCGCCCAGTCGTGGGGATTATACGTAGCAACGACGCGTATACATCCCCAACGATACGAGGCTCCGCAACGTCGCAGTAGACGAACATCTGGTGGGGTATTTCGCTCGCGAGGTTGATCGGATGGTCGGCTTCTAACGTGTCAACGATATTCGAGGTCATCTTGGGGAAGCCGAAATGCTTGTACAGCCGCGGCGAAAAAGATAGGTAGTGTCCGGCCTTGCATTCGCATACGCGCGAGACGGATAGGCGGTCGCCGTCGCTCGCGGATCGATCGAAACGGAGATGCTGATTCAAACCATCGACCTTGTTCAAAGCCGCGGCTATTTTTCGGACTCCCGTGTACGAACCCGGACTGATCGTATACGTCCACGTACCGATTTTTTCGGCAGGGGTCGCTGCCAGAGTTTCAAAAACAGCGGCCGGTGATTGGGAGAGGTGTGTGTGGAGTCGTACGATATTACGCGGCGCGACGATTGTTTGGAACGCCGCGGGATACTGGAATTCTGCGAGACCGACCTCCCACTCGCCTATGAGCTCGATTTGCCTGGGGAGGCGGGTGGTATAGCGCGTTGTGGTGTTGTCCCCGAAAAATTTCATCGAGCTGTCGCTCGGCAGCGTGATGTAAAACTGATCATTCGTCATACCCGCGCGCGTGCGTCACTCGCGGCGATCCAGGAGTTGAATTTTTCGGGGTATCCGCGCCAGCTGACAAACAGCCTCTTACTGGGACCCTTCCCCCGCGTCCGGATGATTTTATTCACGATTTTATCCGCGTCATCCTTGAGCACGCGCTGCAGCTCGGCATCGTAGAAGAGGCCGTTTATTTCCTCGCCGGCTAAATCCTCCAACTCGTAGACGAGAGGTATACGGCGAAGAACGCGGCAAATTTTGAATACCTCCTCGGTCCAGTTGGCCTCGTAACCCTTCCGGAAGGCCCCCTTGGCCTTGCTGATACGCACACGATCACCAACCCCGAAACGCGGATGCGCCGGTTTTTTCAAGCCACCGCGCGACCTTACCATATTGGCCCTAGCCGCGGCGGCGTTTTGCAGCGTTACCGTAGCCGGAGGCACGTAGCAATGCGTGTTCTCGCGTGTGAAGTAACGCCACATCCTTTCCTTGAGAGTGCGGTTGAAACGCTCGACCACAGCCGCCTTGACGTCGGGGTTTCGGGTGACGCGATGACGCACGCCTCGGGATTTCAACAGTTTCTGGAACGGGGCGCCTACAAACTCCTTGCCTTTGTCGGTCTGTAGGTAAACAGGCAGTCGATCGGTCGAGGACAACACGCTGTCGAAAGCCTTGGCTACGGTGGCAGCCGACTTGTCGGGTATCGGTTGGACCCACGCAAATTTGCTGAGCACATCTATAATCACCAGAAGATATCCGAATCCGTCATTGTACCCCTTGATGGATCTCAGGTCGGCCAGATCAGCCTCCCACACATCGTCGATATTTTGCACGTTGTAGCTGGCACGAGGAAATTTCCTGCGAATTGTTTTGTGCAGCGTGTACGCATCCTGAGCGGCAAGCCAATCCAATACGGCGGCTCGCGACAACTTTTTGCTCCCGCGGACAGCCTACGTTAATCGCCGAGCCCCGGCATAGCCAGCCGAGTGTGACGGGTCATAGTACAACCCTGCCAAATTTTTCATTTTAATTTCAACGTACACCAACGACCCCTGCCGCTTTGCGTCGCGCGAGGTTTTTTTCTAGGTGTGGCGAATACCTCCTCGTCGTCGTCGTCGTCGTCGTCGCCTACCGTCAACACCTCTTCTTCCTCGTTGTAGGTATCAATGTCAGAGTTATTCCCCTCCTCCTCGTTATAAGTATGTTTCCTACGACACGACAACGCTCTGGCGGAGGCTAGTGCTGTTGCCGCGGTTCGCGACGGCCCACCCGGGGATCGCACCGCTTCACCACCGGTGTTAATCAGAAAAGCGGGGTTGCCGATAAACACCCGGGGCGTGTTCACCTCGCGAAGAAATCTCGCAAACTGCTGCCTACCCACGGCCTGGACAGTTTTCCTCTCGCGCACGACGTCGTTAATCAGATCGATGATATTGGTACCCGGCACGCGGGTACCGCCGATGGTGATGGTGCCGTCGTAACCCCAAGAGAGCCGATCTTCACCCGCGAGATGATGCAACAGCTGCTCGGCTTTTTTCTGATACTTTTGCGGCACGCTGGCAACGATATCGTCTATAGCAATCGTCTTGGCTCCACCCGCTGCACACGCCCCCTCAACGTCTCCGGCGACACCGCAAGCAGCAATGGCTGCTGTAGTTGCATCTTTGTTGCACCCGTCTTCGTCGATACCGCGTATGTCGAAGCGCAGAGGTTTTCGCGATTCACCGGCATAGAATAAATAACGATGCAGGATCCGCCTGTACATATTCCATTTTTCACGATCGGTCTTACGCGGTAGCTGCAGTATAGCATTCATTTCCCGATCCAGTCTGCCGACCGGACCCGTTTCGCGCGCCGGCGTTTCGCGATTTTCACGTTGTTGAAGACGCTCGACCGTCTCACGCGGTATCAGCACCATTTTCTTTGCCCGCTCCATAGGTTCGTATGTATCACCCGGTAATCAGCTTGACAACAAGACCGCCGATCAGACCCTCGATAATGGGACCCAGTAACAGCGGTAGAAACCCGCCTCGTTGAACCAGCAAGCGTTTTTTGCTTTTCCAGCTACCGCTGTTACAGGCCAAACGCCTCAAGGTATTCCGATGCTTGCTCAACCTCGTTTTCTGCTCCCGGTTCAGCCTCACGTTACCCCTCAACGTGTTCAGCGCACACTCGCATATATTCCTGACGAGGGAATCGTCCGCCGCGCGCAATAAAGCCAATCTCCGCGGCGCGTCCAATTTGCAAAGGGCGTGCAGAGCCGCCGTGTTGGAGGATCCGAATCGCGCAAGACCACCTCCACCTGTACTGCGACCGATCACGTTTCGCCTCGTTCTCGACGACGGCATCACAAATGAAAGACTGGTACCCCGTGCAAACCGCAACCCTTTATATCCTTCTTCGGGACGTACACCAGGTGATATTCGTCCGCGGGGAAGATGTCGGTCCGGAATCGGCAATTTTCGGGCGTAGATTGCTTCAGATCCAGGAGCAGATAACCGTGGGGGCGCCCCGTGGCATCGTGGTATGCTTCCTGCAGGAAGCGCGGATCCTCGGGATAAACCTGCCTCGCCAGGTGTTGTATCTGACCTCGATCGCGCGGATTTTTAAAAAAGACGATGTAGCTGGCGTTTAGCGAAATATCGCGTTGACCGCGCCCCTGATGAAAAAGATTTTGCGTGATGAGAAATACGCTCATGTTCTTGTGATGACACCCCTTGGTGAAAAGATCGATGACAACGCCGTTGGAGGATTCGCGCATCAGATCGTCGATAATGAGTAATTTAGGTCGCGAGTCCCCGTCGTCGTAGTCTGCGGGTTGCGGCAAACCCTCGCGGTATTCGATACCGTCGCTCGAGCCCGAGCTGTACAACGGCTGCCACTCGGCGTAGTGCCAAACGACTCGCGAGAATTGCGCATCGCACATATCACCCGCCTGCTGCAAAAAGTTCTTGACAAAGTTTGATTTGCCACAGCCTGACGGGCCGGCAACGATAGCCGAAAACGGATGTTTCCAGACCGGGTTCATCCTTGCGACTCCTCGCAACGTCGTTTCTGTAAAGCGTTATATTTATATAGGTATATATATATATATATATATATATTGATGCGGTTCGGGTAAATTAGCTGCTGGAGGGCACGCAGGTGGCCCCCGCGGATCACCGACCCTATGTAGCTTGCACGAGTCGGTCGCGAGCGGCCGGCAAACCGTGTAAGCTACAAACGGTTTCCCCACAGCGTGCGGTCGTGTCAGCTTCGCACCGCACGCCCCGCGCCCGCGTGTCGCAGAGTAATACGAGCTATCAACGGTGTTTACCGACCTGATTATTTGATCCGAGCCAGCCTTCGCGGATCCGTGTGAGTGTGTGTGTGTCAGATTTAAGATTTAAAACCGTAAGGAAGCGTGTCGTAGCTGTCGGTGCAGAGACGTCTTTTCGTTTGAACGGGTTTGCACGTTTCAACCACGGTACGCGTAATGACTTGGTGAAGCGGTGTTCTCTGGATTTCTCGACGCTCAACGTGTATCGGCTCGGCCGCATCGACGACGATGCTTCGGATCGAATTGAAATTTATTTTCAAACGCGTCTGGTAATTTAGGGTGATACCCTTGACTTTGCACACTTCGGAGACCTCCCCGATTGCACACTGCACCAAAAATGCGTAAAACTTCGGGCCACCGGAAACGAACGTTTTTATATAGCTACCATCGCCATATTCCGCTAGTTCGTCCGTTAAATCGCCCAAAAAGTTGCCCTTCGGTGGCTCGTACTCGATTTCGCTCTCTTTTTGTCGTGTGTAAATAACGGAATCTGTGTCGTAATATAACACGCGGCGATCCAGCTTCTCGAGATACGAGTACAATTTAAGGCGCGCTTGAGCCGTGGTGTACGCAGCCAAGACAACGTTGGCTAGCGGTGACGGTGTGAGGCTTTCCTCCGTATAACCCCAACTAGCGTAAAGTACGTCGTCGGTGACCGGTAAAACGTCGTAGACCTCCGTATCGGGGCTCGCCAACAACTCCAACAACCGTTGACGACTTCGTATCACCTCGGTCTGCGGTAGGTTTTCACGTTGGCCGAATTTACCCCAAAAAGAGTTGAGGCAAAGTTTTGAAACGGAGCGAAGACCGGCGTTCTTGGTTATCCTCTCGCGTTGTAAGCGTATCCCCTCGACCTGCTCATATTCCGCGAGATAACGTTCTCGAGCTGTCTCGTCGACGCACCCGCTCGGCCAGCCGCTGGCTTCTTGTTTTATTTTCAAGAAAGTATCTATGTACGCGGCAAATAGACCGCCGCGGTTGGTGATCGGATCGTACGCGGTGATCGGGTACTGCCAGATCTCGAGAATAGCCAGAATTTTATACCCCATAGCTATAGCTTTTTTCAGCTCATCCGAGACCCACGTGCCGGTAAGTTGTCGCGCCGCCTAGTCGTCATCGTGCGGACACTCGGTCTGCAGAAGGTTCTCGCAGCACGAGCGAGACAGAGGGAACATTAGCTTGCCGTGCATCCGGACGGGTAATACGGGGTGATAGAGGTTTCTCGGTGGCAGAACGACGCATTTTACGAGACCCTCGACGTTGTCGAGTGTATTTTCGGCACCGGTCAATGACGAGCCCACGTAGACTTTCGGGTGGCCGATCGGATAGCGGCCGTTCTTGCATACCCACGGGTACAAGGAGCATACGTCGACATAACGTATTTCCTCCCCTACGCCAGTCTCGTAATACCTTTTGGTGTTACCCGTTCGGCCCCCGAAAAACGCGTCGCGAGGGTTCAAACAGTCCCTGGTGCCGGCCTCGATCAAAGGATGTTGTTTTAGATACCCCCGTATTTCCGGATCGACCTCGAGAATCCTGCTGAAATCGCTCTCCCACATCTCCTCAACCCTGCAGCCGAGTTCGGTCATTCGCGCGGCCTTCGCTTCGGTCTCTTCGGATCGAGCTCGCATCGTACCACCGTTTGATAACAACGTATCGGATTGGATTGGGTGACATCGCGGGCATCCGTGCCAATAGCAACTATGGAATTCGAACACCCAGCGTTCACCGACCCCGTCCACGTAATAACCGTCCACAAGACGACCCGTTTCCGGGATTTTGTATTCGCGACCGCGGGCGGCGTGGATGAGCTCGGTACCCAGCTCGCGCTCCTTCCACACGAGCCATTCGATCGCGCGTGTAGACTGGTTATGAGCCATTCTGTAGCCTCCAGCCGGTAGTACACCTATCGTGTGGTCTTGTAAAAAATTCTGCCGAAACACGACCGAACATGCCGACGCTATCGTGGTACTGCGCGTGAACGGGCAGACGTCACCGCAATCTAGAAAAATATTCCTAAAAGCTACGCAGGCCCTCCGGAGAATGTCGACGTCGCTCCGGCAGTAATCCACGATCTCGGTTTCAAAATCGAACACATGGGCTCTGTTCACAGCCTCTTTGTACCAGTCGCTCGCCCTGCTGCGTTCATGCTATGGGGGGAATAAAACTCCGCGGGTGGTAACGGACCTCTGTAATTTTGATTTTCCGGTGTGTTGAAAAGGTGTGGAAAGTAACCCTTGCGTAAATCCGTGGCGAGTCCAAAGGCCTTCGGTAAGGCGGCAAGAGCCATGGGCATGTACGCTAAAGAGTCTAGAAACCGCGTATGACCCGAATCCATCAACACGATCTTGCTACCGTTTAGAATGATTCGTGGGGGATCGCGGTTCTGCTCCACCAGGTGACGTGATATAAATTGTGAATCGAACCCTCTGGCATTATGCGCTATGCATATAATTTTCTTAAACGCTTTTACGTCCCTCGTGACGAAGTCGACCAGCTGTCTCACAGGGTTCTCTTTGAAAATAAACTCCCGCACGAGACCGCAGCTTGGGCAGGGTGTGCGTATGTCCGGCTCCTGTATGCACGCGCTGCACGTTTGATGGGCTACGCACAAGCTCGGTACATGCAGGCTCGCATCCCCGTTACCACCGAGCGTGTCACATTGCTGCGTTTCAAAATCGTAAAATACAAACACATATTTCGCGTCTTCGCAATCTCGCTCCACTCTGCGCATGTAACACTGATGGTTGACGGGTTGTACGGACCCACACGACCAACAGTACGATTTGCCGCAGAAGTGTGCGCGTTTCGTGCGATCGACGAATCGGTCGCACCCACCGCACATCTGCAAAGCAGCGCACACGCTTTTATGGGTGTTAAACGATTTCTCGAGTCGGTGTCTTTGCAGGCATTTTTCACCGAAAAACCAACGACCGCAGTCTACGCACCGCAAACGATCGGCCGTAGGGTCACATCGCGGTACGCCGACGCAACCGGAGCACCTGTACGCGCATTTGTGGTCCCCGGCGTGGCGGTATGCAACGTTACACGGTGCGCAAAACCATCTGTTAGCCGCTGCCGCTGTGAGGCTCAGTATGGGCTTGTGATGATTCCCGCGAGGATAATACAAAATATGCAATCGACCGTCGATGCACCTACCCCGCTCCGTCACCACCCGTTCACCGTTGTAGATAAGATCCCCGCCGCGACCGAAAGTATCGAAATCATACACCAAAATAGCTAAACCTTCCTTCGCGAGGCGGTCTTGAAATGCCGAGATCTCGCGCATGCCGCAACCTTCTTCGGGTGCTTGGACACCAGCCTCCTTGCACAACGCCTGAGCCGCCTGCCTTTGAAGCACGGAACCTGCGCGTCTCACAGCCGACCAGCTCAGCTCTGCAGCATTCCCCGGAGCTTTATCTTTCCGGATATATGCGCGCGATGCTATTAACGCACGCGGTAAACACAGATTATCCCGCGGTATTTCTGGAAGCGACCGTTTTTGCACCTCCTCGTTTGTAAGAGGTTTACTTTTCCTGCCGGCGCCGACAATATTGCTGACACGCGTCACGCTGACCCGAAAGGCATCGTCTATAGCGAAGCCCGTCGCGCTCTGCGTCACGCCGAACAACAGATTCCAGATATCCTCCACGTGGCAATCGCGGATCGGCCGAAGCGACAACCCCGGGGGTCCGTGTGCGAACGAGGGGGCGTCGAACCTGAAACCTATGTATTCTGAGGGGTCTGAAATGTCTCGCGTGCAATAATCGTAGATACCGCCGATCGCTTCCTCGAGCCAAGGTATCGGATCGACCGTCTCTGGCGGTGTTATAATTTTCAAAGTCATCACATGCCCCGTGCATTTGAATCTACGGTAATATTTCCGCGTCTCGTCGGTAATGATGAACTTTGTACTGTGTGATTGTGTGCGATCGTCTCCCTCCGTGTTCCCAGCTCTTTCCCGCTTCTTCCCGCGGCCTTGTTGCAACCCCGATGTACCTGAGACCCCGCTGACGCCCGGGGTTTCGGGGTGTTCGAACGCTTCGGTTGTGCACCCTGATACCACCGACAATTGGAGATCAAACGAACTTACCTGTAAGTGAAGTTCGATCGTAATTATACGATAAGCCTCGTTCGAAGTGATTAAACATGTAGTACCGTCGCTCTGCGCTAGGTGCTGCCACGATTTTAGAGCTAAAGCGAAGAAATTTAGTGACCCCTCTGTGTATCTCTCCATGGTCTTCATAAAGTTTAGAGTATTCTTGTATAAAAAAGGGGTAACTTGGGGTCGGGTTATTTTGGGTGGGACTTCATCACTTCGAACGAGGCTTATCGTATAATTACGATCGAACTTCACTTACAGGTAAGTTCGTTTGATCTCCAATTATACTTCAAGCCTCGTTCTCATGATTAAACATGTAGATGTTCAGAGTTTTGTTATCACAAATTTCCCTTTTTTTTTTTTTTTTTTATTTTTGACATATGTACGTATTATATATATATATATATATATAGATATGTTATGTATGTGAATTCTTTTTGTAATCCAACATCTTTGGTACAGACTTAAAATTTACTTATTGTCTAATAGGAATGATGTAAAATTTTTGTTTTCACTCGTTATTGGCCTGTTATAATATTTCGCAAACACTCGCGACTCTTTGGTCCAACCAGCGATATTCTTAATAATATTGATATCTAATCCTTTCTTCAGGGCCATGGACGTTGTCGCATGGCGCGTACTATGGGCTGTGAATTCTTCACCCAACCCACAACCTTTAAGAACAGCTTTTATCCATCTGCTAATTGTTTCGGGGGAGACTGCTTTATGAGGTTTCTTTAGGGCAATTAGAAGTCTCGATTCGTTTGTCCTGATACTCTTAGTTTTTTCCAGGTATTTGATTATGGTTCTTGCAACACATAATTCGGGTTTTTCTTCAAAGAATGGTAAGAAGAAGTTTGGTTGAAATGTTCCTGCTTTAGAGGTTTTGATTAGATCTGGGATTCTGATCCTCACCCCTTCGTCTGATATTTGTATCTTTTCGATTTTTATAAGCGAAAGGGGTTGGACCCTGTGAGCTGTGCCTAGTGCTAGCAGCATGGTTGTTTTTTCTGTTAGTTGTGTCAAGGTCAGTGATTGTAGCGGATATAGTTTTATAAGGTATTGCATTATGACATCTATATTCCATGTTTCCTGGTATTTTGGCTTTGACGGTTTCATTTTGAATATTCCTTTTAGAAATCTACTTATTGAGCTGTCATGAGAGATTTCGTTTAGTAAGATTAGTGATATAGCTGATCGCATCGAATTTAGGGAGCCGTAAGAAGCTCCGGCCTTGAATTTTTTCGTCAGAAAGTTTAGAACGTCACTTGTATCTGCGTTGAATTCATTTATTTTCTGTTCTTGACAAAACTGACACCAGTTCTTCAGTGCTGACGAGTATTGCTTCAATGTAGCCAGTGATAGTGAGGCTATCATTATTTCGATGGATTCTTCGGGTATGTTTTTCTTGAGGTAGGCTTCCCTGATAATCTCCCTACCGTCAAACTCAGTTTTCCTCGTAGTGGTTGAAGTTGAGACCTACAAGGTGATAGTAAAAGATCTGAGTCTGGTTTGAATATGATGGGGTCTTCGGTTAGTAAGCTTTGAAACATTGGGTACCATGGTTGGGTTGTCCAGTATGGTACAACTAAGATACCTGTTGCTCCATCATTAACGATTTTCCGGATAACTCGTAAGATTAATGAAAAAGGTGGGAAGGCGTAAAAATACCAGGATTTCCAAGACATTGTGAAGGCATCTATGCAGAGTGCTTCTGGGTCTCTGTTCCATGAACAGAAACTTACACATTTTGTATTGGATCTGGTTGCAAACAAGTCTAATTCAGGTGTGCCATATGTAGCAGTGATTGTCGAAAAGGCGGTAGGGTTTAGGGTCCACTCCGTATCTATGTTAGAAGCCCTCGATGCTTTATCAGCTTCCATGTTCTCTCTTGAGGGTATATATGATGCGAAAATCCAAATTCTTTTGCTTTCGCACCATTGCCAAATGTCGTGGGCTAGTCTATTTAGGTTGGGGAACTGAATACTTCCCATTTTGTTTATACATGCAATTGCAGTGGTATTATCTATTCATAATAGAATTTCGCAATCTTGTAGATCTTGTGTGAAACATTTAAGAGCTAGAAAGGTGGCTAGTAACTCTGGTTGATTAATGTGTAAGTTCCTTTCATTGGTTTTTCAGAAGCCCTGTGCAGATTCGCCTTCACAATGGGCACCCCAGCCTGACAGGGATGCGTCCGAAAATATCTCTTTCTTGAAGTTAAATGATTTGATTTTTTTCTTTGTGGTTGGTAGATTGCTTATCCACCAAGCCATATCTGTGTAAATAGCAAGTGGAAACCGCATTTTTTGTTCATAATCCCCCCCAGAGTTTATAAGGGCTATGAATTTTTCTCGTTCTAGGGATTTACAATGTAGATTACCATACTCGACGGCTGGGCAGCTAGCAATTAGTGATCCTATTAGTTGAGCAAAATCCCTAATTTTTCCTTGTTTTTTTATTTCTATATTTCTTAACCATCTCTAAAAGTTTCCGCCTTTTTTCCGATGGTAAGTTAATTGTCATATCGATTGAATTAATCATGAACCCGAGATATTTGCATATTCTGTTAGGGATAGTACAGCTTTTTTTATAATTGATGATAAAGCCAAGCTTTTCTAAGAGGTTTATCGTCAAGGAGACGTTTTCTCTGCATGATTCCGCGTCGTCCCCAAGGCATAGAAAATCATCCAAGTATATTGTTGATATTAAATTTTTTGATCGTAAGAAATTTATGATTGGTTTCATGACTTTGGTAAAGATGTATGGGCTTGAATTTAGGCCGAACGGTAAGCACTGGAATTCGTAAAGGTTCCCTAGGAAGTTAAATCTGAGGTATTTTTTACTACTCTCTGCGATAGGCAAAAGAAAATATGCGTCTTTTAAATCAATATTACACATGAAGGCCTCTGGTGAAACGAGGTTGCTTGCCGTGCGGAGATCCTCCATTTTGAAATGGGGTGCTTCTATATATTTATTAAGTCGTTTCAGATTAAAAATAAAACGATTTGAGCCATCGGGTTTTTTTACCAGAAAATAACTTGAGAGGAATTGGTCGTCGATGGGTGTACATATTCGAATTGCTCCTGCGGATAATAGCTTTTTTACCTCAATAGTCATATTTTCCATTTCGGTTGATGTAAGCGAAGGTTGAGGTGGGGGATTTGATTGTTTAATGTCCCTGATTACTGGGATTTCATACCCCTGGATGCAATTCAGAATAAAGGTATCGTCTGTGATATGTTTCCACTCTTCGATGAAATTTTTTAATCGACCTGCTGTTTGCCTTACCTCTAATTCCTCCTCGGTGCGTTTGGTCGGTAGTTGTTGTGTCGTTGTTGTTCCGGTGGTTTGTAGTTTGGTTTGCCTTTTGAATAGGATCCGGTCCTTGGTTTTTGTTTGTTGTCCATTTGCGACGGACCCTGTTTGGCAGATGGACTCTTCCAGTTTAACTGGTTTGATGGGCGGAAAGGCTTTTTTGGAGCTGGATTGCCCGTGGTAGCTTGTGGCTTTAGGGTGTTGCCAATACTTTCCAGGGCTCTGGCTTCCTTGATTTTTTCACTCAGGTTTTCTCCAAAGAGAAATTTATCTGCTACTGTTGTTTTGTTCAAAATTGGTTTGATCTGTTTGTTCAAATTTGGTGAGATAAATGCCTTTCTAGTTACCGACAGGTTATGTTGTAGGTCTGACAATAACTGTCCTGCATCTGAGAGACAGCTTACGAGTTGTTTCTTATCCACTCCCTCTCCGTCTACGTCCAGTAGGTTGGTGAGGCCTGTTCCTAGGGCTACTATTGCAGAACCAAGGATCTTTTGTTTTTCAACAAAGAGTTTATCGCGTCTGATGATTGTGTCACCCAGCGACAGTTCGAACTCTGGGTTCAGGATTGGTGCTTCGACAGGACAATTCCCTGAGCGATAGTATTTTTTCAATAAGGTATCTCGTGTGTCTTTTTTGAGTCCAGAAGCAATCCAAGATTTCCATCGTTCTGCTACTTGAGGGTGTAGTTTGAAGTTTTTTGGACTTGTGTCCATTATGTCCTCTCCCAACAGCTTTAGGGTTTCCTCGTCTAAAAGGGTTTCTGTTGGCGTTGGAACTTCTTGGGTTGACGTCTGCTTTTCTGATGGTTCAGTTGAAAACTGACCATTGTTCTCTTTGTCCTTTTCGTTCGCCAAAATGATTTCTGTGAAACAAGGGACGAGGTTACCTTCAGAAATTTTTTATTTTTTTTTGTTGTGTTAGCCTTTTGTAGGCGCACTATCAGTCTATAATGTACGGGGCTTACGTAAAAGCTCACCGCCAGACTTCAATGTACGGTCTGTCCTTATGCAGGCTCACCGCCGAAATGTACGGACTGTCCTCATAGAGGCTCGCCGCGAATGTTTTTAGGTTAGAAAACCCGAAAATTACCTTCTATTTCCTCCACGTTCATCTCGGGAGATTGTGATGATTTAACATGGCTGCCTGATGGCTGTGAGCCAAGGTCTGCGTCGATACCTAACTTCTTGTGTATGTGGCGTAATTTCTTCAACAGGCGATTAGTTTCGTCCCTGTCGTCTTCCTTACTTCTTTTTCTCTTCTTAGATTTTCCCATCTCGATCTTTTTGTCCGTGTTGCGGATTTTTTGGGATTATTTATAGGGCGCGATTTAAAGAGCGTGTGGCGTGGCTAGCACAAAGAAACGTTATGAAGACCATAGAGAGATACACAGAGGGGTCACTAAATTTCTTCGCTTTAGCTCTAAAATCGTGGCAGCACCTAGCGCAGAGCGACGGTACTACATGTTTAATCATGAGAACGAGGCTTGAAGTATAATTAATTATATGCGTAGTTGTCGACTCCCTCGACGAACACACACACACACACACCCCGCACCCACACACACCCACACACACACACACACGCACACACACATCCGCATAGGATTTCTCAGGTGCTGGTCTGGTTAAGAAGGTGCAACGATATCACGTTTGATGTGAGTTTGAATTAATTTTTGTTTGTTTGTTTATTTAACCACTCGTTTCAATTCACGAGTACTGCCACATGAAAAACTATATCTCGCTAGTAAAACTAAAGAAGGCGACCGCGTCATTCTACGTTGAGATCGCGATAACAACCGGCTCATCGTCGTCGTCGTCGTTCTCATCAGAGCTGTCCACACAATGAATATCACCATCTATCGACACCCCAAAAGAAAAAACCGCTTTCAGATACGAAATTGGAGCAAAATACGAAATTGGGTTGCGCACACACTCGCGCACACACACACACACACACACACACACACACACACGCACGCACACACACACAAAATAAACACGCTCGCGTGAGCGTTGGTGACTGTTACTTACCGGAAGATTCGGGTATAACTTCACCGCTACGAGTTGTATCGGGATGCTGGGGGGCGACACGTTCACCACCGCTCGCGATTTCGTCTGCTCGCTCGCAGTACCCCGCTGCTGCACGTAGCTGCCGAGCCTCTTCGAGCCTCTCGCATCGCTCGGCTGCCTGGCACAGAAGCTCGTCCTCCGATTCCATACCCATCCTTTCGGGGGTCGGGGGTTCGTATGCTAAGCAATCAATCGATCATTCAATCTACGTGATGACACAACAACCATCGAGTCAGCCGTGAAAAATGAAAAACTAGGAAATGCACGCGCGCAAATATACATGTACACACACGCTCACGTGAGCGTTGGTGACTGTTACTTACCGGAAGATTCGGGTATAACTTCACCGCTATGAGTAGTATCGGTATGCTGGGGGGCGACACGTTCACCACCCCTAGCGATTTCGTCAGCTCGCCCACAGTACTCCGCTGCTGCACGCAGCTGCCGAGACTCTTCGTGCTTCTCCCACCGCTCGGCTACTATGCACAGAATCTCGTCCTCGGATTCCGTTGTACCCATCCTTTCGGGGGTCAGGGGCTCGTACGCTAAGCAATCAATCGATCATTCAATCTACGTGATGACACAACAACCACCAAGTCAACCGTGAAAAAAAAATGAAAAACTAGGAAATTCACTTACCCGAATACCGTCTGTACTCACGTATCAACTTGTACACAAACGCGTAGCTCGTCGTTCCCCGTTCGTGCAATACCTTTACAGCCACGCGTATGCACGGCCACAAACCGCAAAATGCGCCTAAGTCGTACATTCTGCCGATCGCTCTTTCGTTGCACGCCGCCAGGATGATCTTCAGGCGATCTAACAGCTCCGAGGTTGTTAAATTTGGTAGCTGTCGGAACCAGCGATCGTTGTACGAGCGCACAGCTCGGGGGTTCACCTCTCTCGCGACGCGCATGACTCTGCGAATAACGTCCCTAATCTCCCTGTTTTCCGACATAGCGTAATGAAAAAGATAGAAGCAATAATTTTTCCAACTGAAAGTGTGAAGCACCGTATTTGTCGCAACGAGTGTAGCTTCAAACTACGGTTGTCGCTACCGCGCAGCTGTATAATATTTGATATGACGTTTTGCCGTTGTTGCTCTTGTTGAGCGCTGATATCTCTCAACACATCGTTATAACGCAGCCAATCACAGCTCGCTTAGGCCTAGGTAACACATCTTTGACGGTACGGGCCTGTGTGTGCGTGCGTGTGTGTGTGTGTGTGTGCGCGCGCGTGCATGCGTGTGTCGCGGTTTTTTTTTACGCGAAAACGGCTGACCCGTGTCTTCGCTATGCTTCGTCTCCAAACATCGACTGCAAAAGTTGCGGGGTGCGCGCGTACCTGTGCGCGCGTACGTTCGCGCGTGTATGTGTGCGTGTGTGTGTGTGTGTGTGCTGTGGGTTTGTGTTAGCATTCCCCCCGCGATATAATTACCGGTACCCAGCGATTATTTCATGTCGGTCTTTTTACGCTTTCGGTCGAATTATGTGGTGCGGAAATAATAACGCGAGGGGGTTCTTCGGGTATTCGACCGATGATGAAATCTTCGAGGTATCGGATGAGGATGAAACCTTCGTGGATCCACCTGATATTCAAATCATCGTGGATTCGGCCGATATCCGAATCTTCGCAGAACCCCGCGATCTGTGGTTATATGGCGAGCGCGAGGTCAACCCCCGGTATTTGGTCCGAGCCAGAGATCGCCTCGCAAAACGGTGTGCCGTTGAACGCTGAGTGGCATACGTTCAAGAGGAAGAGGATGCCGGGTACCAGTCGGCGGGTTGTTCCGACATGGATTCTGGCGTCGAAGAGCCCGATGAGGAAGAATTACGTCTTCGAAGGGTCGAGCAACAAGAGATGGGTAGGGCTCTCGAGGCGGCTGAGAGAGCCTTGGATATTGTACTGGCCGAGCACGATAACCACGATTCCTGTTTCTCCGATGATGGGGAATAGGGAAATTCGCCGATATTTTGAAAATTACAAACTCGTACACCAGATGCAAGTATAGTATAGCCCCGCTATGCATATACAAACGTGCTTCAACGTACGTACGTGACATTCCGTTTATGTAAACCGATCCTCGGGGAAAGAGCGCGTGCTATGATCGTGTTTTCCTCGTTTCGCATCATTCGACGCTGTTGCCAGGCAGCTGCACTCGGAATATCGGTAATGTGCTGATCGGCCAAAAAACCACCACGTTCCTCAACCGCCTGCTGGAGATGCGAGCCGCACCCAGTTACGCTTCAACGACCGCTCCGACCAGACACTGGCTCAAACAGCTGAAAAGACTGGGTACAATGGCAACGCCCAAGAACGGGTTTCCGCGGGAGGGCTACAGCAAATTATTCAAAACCTTTGACATCGCTCTGAAGAAGTCCGAGCGTCACCTCGTGTTATCAACCACATATGGTCTGAATACTTCGTGGTCCAAAAAAATCACCGTGGGTCTCCGCCTGCGTTTGGATGGCTTGTTCGAACCGGTCGTAAAATTAGTTAATAATTACTCGAGCGGCGTTTCGCTAAGCATTGATGCGTGGGAGGGCCTGGTTCGAAGATTCGAGGCTCTCGACCACTATTTCGAAAAAGACGCGCGAGCACCCGGTAAACTGTGTGATTTGTTCAACGATACAATTTCGTTGGGCGGAGAGTGCACGCTACGATTCACAACGGCTCATGGATCCAAATTAATCGCCTTCTACACGAACACAGCCGGCGACAAGGATGTTGCTGTTAACACCAGTAACGACGATGAACCCGAGTGTAAAAAGAGGAAGCAATACATCCCTGTGATTGTGATGCAAAAGTCTACCTTCGAAGGTCTCAAGCACGTCGCCTGTTGCGTAAACGAGCATCTGATCCAGCTGGAGGTTTTGGTGGGGGATGTCAACCGCAGCAAGGCGGCTCTAGTTCAGCATTTTGCATCGGTAGTGAAGACCCGTAAGATGAAATCACCGACTCTACAGCAGATCGGCGTTGTCGTGTGCGAAGAATCCGATACCGCGCGGGAGGTGGTTAGTTTGAAATTCACCGACAATTTTCGCGATCTTTATTTCGATATTGTGTTTTGCGAGTTATCGCGCTTATTCCTATCGTACATCATAGCCGATATCCGTCAGAATATTGTGACCGAATCGACGGGGTGATTTCGAATTGTCCTGTGTTCAGAAACGTGAAAAACGTGTTCAACAATTCCAGTGCGAACCGTGTGTATTCAAGGTATAATTCTTCGTGCGTGTGTGTGTGCGTGTGTCGAGTATGGGTTATGCACCGCTCCGATACTGCGAGCGTCTGAAATTACGGTTTTTGTAATTAAGCGTGTATATTTTATGTACCGCCAGGATTAAAAATAATGAATAAAGACGGATTTTTATAATCATATGCATACTATATATTTATATCGTGTGATTGCTTTCAAAAATTTTACCCCAACCCGATTTCAGCTAGCATAAGTTTTACTTTCAGAAAGAGCGACTGTTCAGAGCTGTCCAGAATTGACCGGAGTAGCCATCTTGGCGGCTGTGCTGATAAGTATAATACCACGGGGGTCGGGGTCAGCGGAGGCAGACCTCGCCTCGCTCGCCTGGTTCGCATAAGAGAATAATTGTTCACAACGTTCCAACGAATAAAATTAATTTTTCGATTTTTAATTTCTAAAAGTTCTCTTGGTTTTGTAAATAGGTGGACATCTTGGTTTTTTAAAAATAGCTCAGACATCTAGGTTTTGAAAATAGTTTGGACAAATTAATTATTATAATATAATATAAATAAAATAGGTCGGACATCTTGGTTTTTGAAAAAATAGCGGCCATCTTGGATCCTCGATTGAGAGCCGCGGAATTCACAGAGGCTGTGGGGAGGGGAGAAGGCTGAGGGACTAGCGGAGACTAGACTGGCACCGGTGATGACGTCATTTGTTATGACTGGCCATGGCTGTCATCCACTACTCACCTTTAGCTTCAGACATTCCAACGCGTTCAAGCAGACTTTTTACATACTGTTCTTGACACAGACTTAAAGTCCCCTTGACCCGGTCTCGAGTGACTTTCATGCCTAAGCAATTTGTTATAGGACCTAGTAGCTTAACATCAAAGTTTTCTTTCAATGAATCAAATAGTTTTTGTTTTTCAGTCTTACAGTTGCTGAAAACGAAAAAATCGTCTACGTAGAGAGCTATTATGACTAATATATCATTATCTTTCTTAATATACACACACGCTTCACACTCTGATTGCATATAACCTAGTTTTGACAATATATGGTGAATTCTTTGGTTCCACACTCTACTTGCTTGCTTCAGTCCGTAAATACTCTTTTTTAACAAACATACCTTGTTTGGATTATCGCTATTGAAACCGCTAGGTTGTCCCATATATACTTGCGCATCTAATTTACCATTCAAAAAGGCACTTGTAATATCTAAATGATCCGTGTCCATATCAGTTTCATTAGCAATCCCAAACAACAGTCTCATTGTTGAATGCCGTACAACAGGTGCAAAGGTTTCATTGAAATCTACTCCATATCTTTGACTATAGCCACATGCTACTAGTCGTGCTTTAAACCTTTCAAAAATACCAGAAGCATCTATTTTTACTTTATAAACCCATTTGCACTTCACAACATTCTGATCACTCGGACGATCTACTAACTCCCATACATCATTTCTATCAAAGACTTATATTCTAATGACATGGCTTTCTTCCAATCACCACTATTATCACACGAAATTGCATCTTTATAAGATTGTGGTTCTTCATTTGATGTATCAAATGATGCATACGACATATGATAGTCTTCCATCCACTTTGGTGTATTTCGTTCTCGTCTTGATCTTCCATCGTTTTTTATAGGTTCTTCAGGTTTATTTTCAACGTTTTCAGGTTCATCTTCATCAGCAGTCATCATACTTTCGGAAGTATTGTGTTCACCAGTATATTCCATTGAAGAATCATCCTCATTTTTATCTTCCCCTGAATCGTGACTATTACCTTCAGATTCAGTATCTTCACCGTCTTGTATAGCAGCTTCATCTAGTTTGAATGCTGGAATCTCATTTACACTGTGTTCACTTACAGGGCATAGATCTTCACTGTTATCAACATCTTCTACTTGACCTGATTTTATGTCGTTTTCAAGGAACATTATATCTCGAGCCTTTATTACCTTTCCTGGTTGTAATGGGTACGCTAGCCTATACCCTTTTGTATTGTCGCAGTATCCCACCATGATGTATTGTTTAGACTTGGTATCGAGTTTCTTCCTGCGCTCATCAGGTATACGCGCGTATGCTTTGCATCCAAATACACGCAAGTTGCTTACATCAGTCCTTGAATCCGACCATATTCCTTCCGGCGTAGCTCCAGGTACTGCAACTGTCGGACTTTGATTCTTTAGGAATATCGCTGTTGTCACTGCTTCACCCCAGTATCGTTTCTCTAGTCCTGAGCTCTGTAACATGCATCTAGTTTTTTCTATTATAGTTCGGTTGAGTCGCTCCGACACGCCGTTCTGCTGTGGCGTATATGGCACTGTAGTCTCATGAGCAGTTCCATTATCTTTGAGATACTCCTCAAAAACTTTACTATACAGTACTCCAAACCATTATCTGTTCTGAGTCGTTTTATCTTCAAATCCGTTTGATTTTCCACCAGCTTCTTGAACTTAATAAATGTATTAAATGTGTCATTTTTTGACTTTAACAGGTAACCAAAACTTTTTCTTGAGAAATCATCAGTAAATGTTAATAAATATCGCGCTCCACCCCATGTAGTCATGGACATCGGACCACATATATCTGAGTGGACTAGTTCTGATTTTTGTTTAGCCCTTTTTGCTTCGCCGTTTGGAAAAACGTTTCTTCTTTGTTTTCCTTCTATGCATGAAATACAATCATTTACCTGTTCGTCTTCTCTAAAGTTTATACCATTTACAAGTCCGTTTTTCATCATAATCATCCCTCTTTGGCTTAGGTGTCCTAGGCGTTTATGCCAAGTATTCCTTGATATTGTTTTTGTTGATGCCAACATTGACGTCTCACTTTCTGCATTGCTTATGTCCTTGATTGTCATCGCAGTGGGTTTCTGTTGTACTTGAGAAGGCAGCACCGTAGCTTGGTCTAGCCTATACACTCCACCAACGTTTGTAGCTGAAACTCTACACTTAGCTTTAATTTTACAATCACTTTTATTATAAACTTGACATTTGTCATTGTCGAACACAACAGTCATTCCTTTTTCTGTCATTTTACTGACCGAAAGCAAATTTGCAGCAATATCTGGTACATATATTACGTCTACAATTGTTTTTTCAATATTGTCTTTTAGGTTAACTTTAATCTCACCTCCACCCTTGCTACTCAGTGTTTGGTTATTCGCAACAGTAATTTCTTTGGATTCTTTATCACAGTAGTTAACAAACCAGTCTTTTCTCATGCTCATATGAGTGGTGTATCCAGAGTCGATGATCCAATCACAATCGTTGAACGCGGTAGTTGCCAATGCAGTTGTTAACAATAAGGTTTCATCAGTTTTCTTCGATGTCTTCCAGATTTGTTTTTCTTTCTTCTCCCTTTTAAATTCAGGACACTTCGGCTTGATATGCCCTTTTTTGCTACATTTATGACAAATTATAACCCTTTTCTGGTGTGTATTTCTAGGTGTATTTTTAACGGCGAGGGCAGTGTCACTTGCTGCATTCGATGCGCCATCACATCGTCTGTAATCCTCTTGTAATAACCTAGCCTTCACCATTTCACTGGAGACAGTGGTGTGTGTCGCCTCAATTCCCATTACTCAGGGATCGAACTCAACGGGAAGTCCGCCGAGTAATAGCATGGCAACTTCTTCATCGTCCACTTTATGTCCAATATCAGCTAACTGTTGTACCATTGACAGTCGGCCGCTGACATATTCTCCCATGGTAGCATAATCTTCATATTTGGTACGAAGCAATCGTCGTAACAAGCTTAATCGTCGGCATAGGCCTTTATCTTCAAATGCCGTTCTAAGATTATCCCAAGCTTGTTTAGACGTTTCAGCTACTCTAACATGAGCATAGCACGAAGGTTTGACACTAAGACATATTTTGGCTAAGGCTCTTTGGTCACGATTTACATCGTTATCCGTTCCTAGAACACTGTTCCAGAGACCATCCATAATTAGAGCCATTTTCATTGTGAATTTCCAATTATTGTAGTTCACAGTTCCATCTAATTTTTCAATCACGTGTCCAGTACCTCCATACACTGATCCACTGTTTGTCACGGTGTTTGTGGTAGCTGTATTTCCTTCGGTAGCCATTGTTGAAAGAACTTTATACCATGCGGTTAACCTCACAAAAAACGTTCCGAATAAATATTAGTCACAGAGACACTAAATCACGAATGTTATTACGTTTGTATGGTCCGAGAACGTTTCTGGGCCCATAACCTGTTAAATTATACAAATTCATGAATAATTATCACCCGATGTTTGTAGATTACACTTTCTGATTTATTCATAACTCGCATTTATGGCAGACATACATATAGGATAGGGTAGAACAAAATACAGTATATCATATATAGAGAGAGTCCTTAGTTATAGGTGGCGCAGCTGTCTTAGAGTCTAAGTATGCTTCAGTACATATGTCCAACAGAAACTCATTTCGGACAAAATCGAGAAATAGAAGTTAGATGTTAGGTAACCCATTCATGAACATTACTGTACGTATGGAAACAAAGCCACACGAATATTCGATTCATGCGCAACTACTTTATTTCACTTGAAGGTCCGTGAAGTAAACAAGTGTACAGGTGAACGTACAGATTGTTTGACTAATTAATCGAAAAGTGATTCATTAGAATTATTACAAAAAAATTAAGAGTTCATAGCGTATTGTTATAAACAATATTACTATTAATTCTATATTAATAAAATCATAGAATGCCGGCATTCAACATTTTAATATTTAATTGACAATTTTTTTACATATACATAAATTAGGTTATATATATATATGTTCATAACAATAAATACATAATACATTGGAGGAGTATAATTTTTATTTGGATGAAAATAATTGTCGGTTTGTGACGGTGTTCATTGTGTTGAGGCAACATATAAATACGTACGTGGAAAGTATTACGTATCGACGTGTAATAAAAAAAAAAATTGCATAAATAGTATACAGAACATCTCAGTGTTGGAAAAATAATCATATATTACGTAAGTACACTACAGAATAAATTAGGCTTACGATTAATTATCGTAGAGCATATTATTCGTAGGTAATAAATCGTTCATATTTATTGTTTAATAGAGAGGTATACAAAAAATTTGACAGTATTGGATACGTATACATAGATAGTACGGTAAAATAATAAAAATGCCAAAAACAAAACAGCTTAGTTATGTGGAACGTATGAAACGTAGGAACGAGGCGAAGCGATTATTGCGAATAAGTGATAATAAAAATAGCGGTAGTTCAAAGCGTATTGAGGGTGCTGCGAGTCCGGAATCGCAGAAAGCGATCGAAATGAAGGACGATAATATAGGTATAGATGATCAAGACGTAAATAAAAACAAAAAAAATTAAAAATTGCATTCTCAACGTAAATCGAGAATTGGACGACACGTGTATTAATGCATTTTTTAAAGTATTATCTACGAACACGTCGTTCATACCTCAGGATCCGCTGCTCTATCAGGGTATACATTGGTACAAACGAGTTGAAGACGATAAAGATATACAAATATTTTACGGAGGAGATATAGGTCCGAACAGGGTTGGGCACTGGACATGCATATATTACGACGGATCAGTAGTCCACGTCTATGATACTTTGCGCAGAAAATTACTACCGATTCACGATGAAATATTGAAAAACCTGTATAGAAAGTATTCGATCGTGTACGAAAACGTACAGTGTCAACCGGATGGGACGTCGTGCGGAGTGTTCGCTTGTGCTATCGCGGTATCTCTCGCACAGGGTACAGACCCCACAACGGTACGCTACATCATAGACGACGGCGGTGAACGTTCGAAATCTACGCACGCGTTGAGACACCACTTACGCAAGATATTGGACCAAGAAACGTTGATTACATTCCCGACGACGGTTAGAGTTGCATCGCATAACGGGCAACAAGAATCTGGCGTAGCCTTGATTACTACAACAACACCGGGCGGACTCAGGTCGGAGGTGCAATTGCCATCTCACAAGACTTACGCGGCAGTCTGCCAAGCGGCACACGAAGATTCGTTAGCTCAACGAACAAAAATTAGTCATGATAACGTAGATAAGCAAAATTCTAAAGAAGAATTGTGGCGTATTCACAAAGAGAGAATAAATAAAAAACAGACAAGATGACCATTCGGTTAAGCAAGTAGCTGGATGTAGTGATAGCGGGAAAGAACATGTTGTTCGATCGTATCGAAAATTAACACAAACTGCCTCTCGCGCAGACGAATGGTCACCAAAAAATATGATTGATGAAGAGAAATCTAAGATTAAAAGAGATAAAAATGAAATTTATTATGCAGCCAACGCAGAAAAAATAAAATTTAAAAGACAGATAAGATATACAGCGGATCCTGAGACGAAAAAGGATATGGAAATGATCAGGTACGCCGAAGACCAAGACTTTAAAAGGAATCGTGAAAAAGAGAAATATTATGCGAATCCGGAAATTAAGAGAGAGTATGTAAAAAATACGCTGCTGATCCCGGAATGAAACAAAATTATGAAAAAACCAAATCTGCAGTCGATCCAGAAATGAAAATCAATGATGAAAAAAAAATACGCCTTCAATCCTGAAATAAAAGAAAATAATGGAAAAAGAAAATACGAAACAGATGCCGAAATAAAACAAAAGTATGAAAAGAAAAAATATGCAGCAAATCCAGAAATAAAACAAATACATGAAAAAAAAAATACGCTGCCTATCCGAAAATGGAAAAAAATTACGAAAAAATGAAACAATCCGGATAAAAAAAAAAAATTAGTGAAAAAATAAAGTACAATGCCAATCCAGACGAAAAAAAAGCAAATAAGCAAAATTATTACGCATACAAAGAAACAAAGCGAAATTCACTAAAATTTATGAATACAAAAAATATAATAAAAAAATACAGAAAATTAAGAAAACAAAGTCAAACAATGGCACTGTGAGGATCCGTAGAAAGATACATTACCATTCTAACACATAAACTTAGCCGTAGGCCTAATCCGCAATCAAGAATTGAAGCGGAAAAAATAATAAAGTGGTGTATTCAAGCTAGGAAAGGTATAGTATTCAGCGTTACAAAGGCACGATTAATTTAAAACATAGAATAGAAGTATGTTCGATACGAGCATCAGAATCGGTTGATATTGAATCGAAGATAGCAGCCTTTTGCGGTGAATCAAAACATACTGGGTCAACCGAAGCTTATTTTGCAGATACAGCTTACAATGAATTGGATGTGGAGGTAGACCAACAATTAATTGGGACAACTAAAGGTCATGTCGTTAATATTCTATCGACGAGTGAGACCAAACATGTACGCAAGTCGTGGGTATGTTCTGAACTTTGTATAAGATCCGATTCGCAGACTATTGACAGACTAGAACATTTGCTGACAGCTATCATCTCCTGGACAATTCCGAATATTCGTAGCAACATAAGACGAATCAATGAATGCACTGTCAACAAGTCGAATCGTAGATTAGGACACTTGCAAAGCTGTTATACCAATCCAATAACTTGCAATTCGAAGTTATTGCCACTTCAAATATTACATCCGCACTTTCCACAAGTTAAGTATTTCGTAAGACAAATTCACAAAATTTTGAGGCTGACTGCTGAAATAAATAACATTGACAATGCTTTAATGCGTGGGGATTTGAAAGTTCTTTAGAATATATCGGCAACAGCGCGAGGCACGTGTTCACAGAATTCGTGTCCAGAGGGGATAATTTTGAATGAAGAACAAATATTCGCTGAAACATCCTCATGCATTTCAGGAACTACCCAAACGTGCAATAGGTATACCGGAATCACCGTGTCTATCGTGCGAAAAATTGTGCTACAAAAGAGATTCAAGTAGCATAACAAAACTAAAAAAACCTTTGTCGGGGAGGTATTGGTCAGAACTCAAAAAACATGCCGACGAATCTGGCTATAGTTCAGATTTCATCCGCCACTATTGCTTGGATCGATTTAGAAAAAACGAATTACCACCCACCTGCATCTTGAATAAGATGATAGTAGAAGAAACGCCATATGTCATATCTTGCTTGAACAGTTACGAAAAAATTATGATTCAGAGAGCTAAAGCGTTTCAAACGGTGCAAAGAATGGGAACGGTGTCGAAGAAACGATTACCGCATAGTCATAAAGTACAGAAGGTAAAGGGTGGGACTTTTCACATGCCGTTACCTTTGGAGGAGACATTGAAAAAATGACCATTACCAACCGATCCAATTAATATCAACCAAGAGCTATTTGTTATGGTATGTGGAATACCAAATAAGGCAAAAGTAGTCTGGAGTAATTTGGTCGATGTAAAGGAAATATACGACGCGTTAATGTGGCTGAAAAAAAATAATCCATTATATTCAAAGATTGAATTACCAACGGAACCTGGAATGTTGTTAGAGTCTCTTACGCAGGACGTGGCACAGGTAGAACCACTACAGTCGGACACGAATGGGGACGATCGCACGGCACCGCCGGCGGAAGTTGATGCAAAACAGAAGGTCAAGCATAAAGCGATATTGACACAAATCATGGACACTGACGAGTACTGCGAACAGTACACAATTCAACCCATTAATCCGGGAAGGGAAAACAGAAGCGCTACAGCTCTATATCAGATGTTGAAGGTTCAAGAACCGGCTATGAACACATGGGATAAATGCTTGGATATCATGTGTTTTCCTGATTTATATCCTCATGGCAACAATGGCCAACATGAAAGCTGGATCGTTCCTCTGCGGGAATACGAGTTTATTAAAAACAGGCTCATGTCAAAGCATCCGAAATTCAGATTAAATCAGCAGTATTTGTTTTTCCTATTGAACGATTCAAATATATGGCAATTGAAGAGTGGTATCCTCCATAAATTGAATGAATTTAATCCTAAAGAAAAACTGAACGCTGAGAGTTATTTAGAACTGATGTCCAAAGAGCTTCTGGATGGGAATTCAACAACTATTTTCGCGAGATTACGCAATACAGATCAATATTGGCGTAGGGCAAGAAACGCGTTGAATTGTATGGTTTACCATCATGGTTCGGCTACATGGTTTCTTACTTTCAGTCCAAGCGAATGGATGTGGAACGATATAGCCGAATATATTCGTAAAGTGAACGGCCCTGTAACCTGTAGAATACCTGATAGAAACATATCACCGATTTTATATAACCGAGTAACTAATTATCAGCAACACAAACATAATGATTACTGTTTGCGTAATGAAAAAAATTGAGAAGGAATCCCACGACTTTGTAGATTTAGTTTTCCCAGAGCTGTTACGGATTCGCTGATAATGAGAGATGTGGCCGTGTCCATCGCTGGCAGAAAAGAACTTAAGTCAAAAAGTAGACTGTACGATCTACCGCGATCGGAAAAGGAAATATTTAATAATGATTACAATCCGGTTGTCCTAACTGCGTGGGAGGGCAATATGGATATCCAGTTTATCGGTGATAAATCAACGATACTGAATTGGTACTGTACTGAGTATACTACTGAGCCGGAGACTAGTACATTCGTGCAAATGTTCGATGAAATTATTTCGACTAAGTCATTGGCTAGTAGGCTTTGGAGCGTTACAACGCGCAGTCTAAATAACGGAGACTGTGGAGCTCTGGAGGCTGCCGATACGTTGCTGGGAATCTCATTGTACGGAACTGATCCCGACACAACTATCAAATGGTTGGACGTAAATCAAGTCAGGAGCAAAAGAGTAAAGCCGCATAACGTTGTCGCCGAACTAGATCCTGGGTCGACAGATATTTTTTATCCCTCGCTTATTGACGATCACTATCCGAACAGACCCGAAGATTTCGAGTTGTTATCTTTGTATGAGTTTGCAAAATGGTACGAGATAACAAAAACAAAACCCGTGCATAGTAATGTTGAAGTTTACGAACTTGGCAATGGGTTTTTAAAGAGAAGGAAACGTGGCTGTCTGATGAACCATTATAAGTACAATGCGAACGTCGAGCCTGTAAAATATTATCACGTGGTATTACTTCGGTTCAAACCGTGGCGAGATACCGATGACTTGAAAGGTAATTGCGACAAATATGCGGAAGCTTTCGATGCGAGCAAGGAACAACTTGTCGAAGCGTTGCAATACCACGAGCGTTCCACAGACATTCAAAAACGATTGGAGTGCGTAAAACAATTGATCGAATAGAAGGTAGATGATTTTGCACGTCGAATTAGCCGTCGAAGTAACGATTTGACAGAAAATATGAATAACCCATCACAGTTCCAGCCGATCGAAGCTGATCTAGCTATGCGGGAATTCGTAGACGTTGTTGAGCACAATGACGATGTTGACGTTAATATATTGATAGGAAAACTCAATGATGACCAAAGGAGAATATTTGATAAAATTACGAAAATTTAGAATACAGGCGATAATGACGAGGTATTGCGAATGTTCGTGAGCGGCGCCGGGGGTACTGGCAAAAGTTTTCTGATTAAAACAATAAGAACATGGACCAGACAGATGCTTCATAAAACAACTGCCGTCACAGCGCCCACCAGTCTGGCGGCTTTCATTGTGAACGGCCTAATGCTACACAGGCTTTTCCAACTGCCAATCGAGCATGTTGGTACACCCAAATACAAAGAACTTACAGACCATGTATTGCAAAATATTGCGGGCCGAGTTGAAAGACGTGGTATTATTTATCATAGACGAAGTATCGATGATTTCAAATATCACATTGACTTATATTCATTTGCGATTGTGTGAAATATTTGACACGCACAATTTAGCCGTCGGGTGGTTTGGTGGAAAACACATACTGGTATTGGGCGATCTGTTACAGCTTCCACCAGCGAATGAAAGTTCGGCGTTTATCGATCTATCTCGCGACAAAATACACAAATACCTAGGATCGGTGGGAAGCGTTAACTGATGGTCCCATTTATTTGCATACGACGAGCTATTAATTAATGTACGACAACAAAACGACCCGATCTATCTTGAAATATTATCTAGAGTTCGTTTTGGAATAATGACGCTCGAGGACGAACGCGTTCTGAAATCGAGAAAAATTGAAATTGTTGGGACGTCGGTACATGCCAGACTTCAAAGCTTATGCAGTTACATCGAAAAACTACCAGTAGATACGGTCTGTGTATTATCGACGCGACACCAGTGTGAAGTTGTGAATAAAGCTATGCTAGACAAACTTTCCAGTGAGGAGATCGAGCTTAGGGCAGAGGAGTCGGTTGATTGTGCACCGTATCTGAAGAAAATAATCACAAAACTTCTAAACAAGGAAGGTGATGACGACTCCCGAACAGCCAGGCTAGCAAGAAGTATAATAATTATATCACGAGTCTCGTTTTCGAGATTACATCGTTGTACCGTCTACTTCACACGCTAGTGTCGCGAATATCTAGAGCCTAACAAAAATGAGCGCCCGGCCCCCGTGACGCTGCGGTCGTTCCCTCTCCAAGTCATAACGTTTTTTGTGCGTCATAGTGTCGCACGTTTAGAGCTTTGTTCCAGGTGTTCAATAAAAAAAAAAAAAAAAAAAAAAATCATGGGAAAGTCGCACAAGAGGAAGAAGAACAAGGAGAATAAGAACGAGAAGTTCTTTAAGACATTGAAAAAGATGGTCGATGCGATACCTGACAGCTCTTCGGATACAGACTCGGAGAGTTCGAGGCGTGAGGTTATATACACACAAGCGTGGGTACCTCGGGCGTGGCTGCGAAGAGAGTAAAAATTAACCATCAGGGTGCATCGACAAGTCGGCAAGGTATATTGATATAGTTATTTCCGTAGACCGGGCGGCTTTGCCATACATAACCTATAAAGGTTCAAGCGGGTGTCGCTCGCGGAAATAACAGGCCTCAGACTCGGTGGCCTTGTCCGTACGAAGGTAGACTCTTTGAATTCTACCTTGAATAGCTTGTGAATGCGATTCATAAAAAATTGATATGTATTGCATATTTTGCAATTGTCATGGCCACAGACTCGGCGGCTCAGCCCGTACGGAGGAAATCTCGCTGAGTATTTCCTTAGAGTCGAACTGCACGACTCCACAGGGTTGTGGATTGGGTAGATTGCCCAATATTTTTTGGAACACGTGACTCGACGGTATTAGCCGTACGAAGATAGAGTAATTTGTTCTTGCCTATCTTGAGTGCGTTGTGCAGAGGGACTCGTATGCGTAACAATTGCGAGAGATTGTGTTTATCGCAGGGTAATATTTTGACAGGCTTGGCGCCGGCGAACGGTGACAATGTGAAAACTATTTTTTCCGTCACAGGGGATGATCAATCTCGAGATATCGAAGAACAACCTCTGGTGGAGGCTGCGAGTCAGCACACAGACGCAACAGCGAACCAACCTGCGGAGGACCCAGCACAGGCTTTCGATGAGGAGACGCTGCGTATCCTGGGTGTCGATGAGAAATCGGGTGCGCCGGAATTGCAGCTCAACCCAACTTTGACACAAAATTGGGAGAAATGGTTGGCCGAGGGACTCAAGAAAGAAGACCAAGAGGAGTTGTTGGCAAAGTATGCTCGGACAGGCAACTGTCGCTTGGAAGCACCATCTTTAAACCCAGAGGTAGCGTCGTCGCTCTTTGAGTCGGCCACGAAGCGAGACAAATACTTAAAGAATGTGCAGAATATTCACGGCTTGGCTATGGCCGCATTGGGCACTGGTATTTCCTTGCTGCTGAGTCCCAAGGAAGACGGCATCGACGAGTATCAGTTGTTGGAGTGTCTTGCCGACGCCGGTAGACTGCTGGCGCACGCTTTTCGTCTGGACACGATTACACGGAGATCATGTATTACACCGTCTCTCGACAAAAAGGTCAAGGGAGTCCTAGACGAAACTAAGCCAGGCGCGTTTTTAATCGGCGACGATTTATCGGGAAAAATTAAAACGGCAAAATCGATTGAGAAGTTTGGTTTGGAGTTGAAGTCTCAGCCATTGGCGCCGAAGGTGCCTCTTCATACGTCAAACTTGGGAAACTGGAGAGGCCCGCCGGCCAACTCGAATCGAGGGGGATCTCGGGCGGGCGCGAACCAGGGGGGATCGAGGAAGATTGTCAAATTTGTTCCGAAGTCGAGTCAGTCGTATCAACAACGAGATCAACAACGAGCTCGGGGTCAGAGACGCAAGCAGAGCTCGTACCGAGGCTCTCAGGAGAGACGCTAGAGGTAAATAAAGCAGCTGGGCGGCTGCGAGAGTTCCTCCCCCAATGGGTAAAGATCACGCAGGATCAGTTCATTTTGAATTGTGTAAGAGGGTATAGAATCGAATTTGTCCAGTCGGTATATCAGACTATCCCTCCTTCTCAGGCAAAATTGAATTCTTCGTGTGATCGCGAGGATATGAAACTCGCGATCACCAAGCTGCTGGAACTGGACGCAGTCAGACCCTATTTGCCATGTCCGGGACAATTCATTTCGTCGTATTTTTTAGTACCAAAGTCAAACGGAAAAATGAGATTTGTATTAAACTGGAAAAAACTCAATAGATTTATAGTCACGCAACATTTCAAGTTGGAGGATATCAGAACGGCGATGAAACTAATCTCGCGAGGCGATTATATGTGTAACGTGGACTTGCAAGATGCGTATTTTATGGTATCGATGCACGCGGAAAGCCGAAAATATTTCAGATTTGTTTTCGGGGATATAATTTACGAATTTGTATGCCTCCCGTTTGGTCTCTGCACGGCGCCATATATTTTTACGAAAATCCTGAAACCGGTGGTAAATTACTTGACAGGAAAGGGATTCATCTCGACGGTCTACTTAGACGACATCCTCTGCATCGGTTCGGATTTGAACGCGTGTCGCAGAAACGCAGAAGTCACTCTCAGGGAACTGCAGTCTCTGGGGTTTATAGTAAATTATCAAAAAAGTAGAGCTTGGCGCCCAAGACGAATTGCACTTTTCTGGGATTCGTTATTAACTCTCACAGAAGGAGATTAGAGTTATCGGAAGTAAAAAGAATGAAGATGATAGATTTAATCGACGAATTTAGTCATCGCAAGTTTTGAACGATCCGGGAATTCACTCATTTTATCGGAAAGTTAGTTGACTGTTATCGCGCAATTGAGTACGGTTGGTTATACACCAAGAGGTTCGAGCGAGAAAAGTTTTTCGGCCTGGTAATCAGCGGGGGGAATTACGATGCACGGCTCGAATTATCCGCATATTTGCAAACCGAATTCGATTGGTCGAAACGAAATATTAAAACGTCATTTGGGCCGATAAGAAGTTTTCGGTTTGTAAAGGAGATTTACTCGGCCGCGTCAAAAACGGGCTGGGGCGCGTATTGTGATAGCGAAGGTACACACGGTTTTTGTAGTGACACGGAAAGGGGGTTGCACATTAACCAGCTCGAACTTATCGCCGTCTTGATGGCTCTTAAATGTTTTGCAAGCGATTTATATAATTGTGAAATTTTACTACGAATCGATAACACGACAGCTATTGCCTATGTTAATCGAATGGGAGGCGTACAATATGCCGCACTTCACGGGATAGCCCAAGAGATTTGGCAGTGGTGTGAGTGTAGAAAGATTTGGATTTTCGCGTCATATATAGCGTCCAAGGAGAACGTTGAGGCGGATAGGGAGTCAAGAATGAAAAATATAGATACGGAATGGGAACTGTCGAGTTGGGCATACGAGAAAATAATATCCGAATTCGGGGAACCAAATTTGGATTTGTTCGCAACCAGGATAAACGCGAAGTGTCAAGCTTATTGTTCGTGGCACAGAGATCCTGATGCCCTAGCTATTGACGCGTTCACGATAGACTGGAAATACGATTATTTTTATGCATTTCCACCGTTTGCATTAGTGCTCAGGTTTCTTCGAAAGGTGATAGCAGATCGCGCCTGTGGTATTGCGATAGTGCCAAATTGGCCTTCGCAACCATGGTTCCCTTTATTTATGGACCTTCTTTATTGTCTCCTTGTAGGTCTCTCCAACACCCATTACAGAGGTCACTGGGGTTGATTGCCGGGAAGTTGTCCGCGAATCTTACCGCCGCAAGAAATTCTCGGACTCAGTGATCGAGACGTTGTAGGCCTCACTCGCTGAGAGTACGTGGAAGCAGTACGCGGGATCTATTAGACTATGGGTGAATTTCTGTCACGAGACGGAAACGGACATTTACGAAGCGAGCGCGAACCGCATTCTCGAATTTTTGCAGCAAAGATATAGTTTAGGAGCCTCCTATGGTACGTTAAACTCGACGCGATCGGCGATTTCATTAATATCAGCGAACGACGTGCCTAACGATCGGGTTATCAGTAGATTTTTTAAGGGTATTTTTTGGCTTAGACCGATGAAACCTCGATACGACGAAACATGGGATGTCAGCATGGTCCTTACGTGCATTGCGAACTTATACCCACTGGAATCATTAAACATTCAACGGTTGTCGGAGAGATTAGTTACGCTGTTAGTCTTAGGTACGGCTCATCGAGTGCAGACCTTCTCGCTTATGAGACTCGATGATATTTTTCACTCGGCACAGGGCTTCGAGATGAAGATCTCGGACATTATAAAAACGTCGCGTCCCGGGGCTTTTCAGCCATTTTTGCTACTGCCGTACTTTCGTGAACAGCCCAGGCTGTGCATAGCGAGCACGTTGAAAAGGTATTTGAAAATAACGAAACCGCTTAGGGGCGATTGTAATAATGTGTTAATCACATCCAAAAAGCCCTTTAGATCGGCAAGTACACAAACAATAAGTCGATGGATCCGATCAGTGTTGGCGAAGAGTGGCATAGGTCCCGAGTTTACGGCACTCAGTACAAGGCACGCGTCTACGTCGGCGGCTTTAGCAAAGGGTTTAGATATCAGTGCGATAAGGAATACCGCGGGGTAGTCTAAGGACTCACAGGTATTCGTAAAATATTATAATCGGCCGGTTAAGTCGGGCAGAAAAGAGTTTGCAGCGACTGTGTTCGCATAAATCTGATCATTATTGGTTAAAATAATACTGTTTGGATTGTGTGAGGATAAAACGGATAAAAACCGTTACTTGTTGTTCCTCGAGAGACCGTTGGTTTCGATACGGGTTGTATTTTATGTGGCCTAAGGCTGTTTGAAAATAATAAAATGAGTTGCCTCTGAACATCTACGATGTAATCTCGAAAACGAGACTCGTAATATAATTAAACGATCAAACGAACTTACCTGTTGTGAAGTTCGATCGTAATTATATGTAGAGTCTCGTTTGAGATGATTACAGCCCACCCTGGGAACGTTTTTTCGTTCCGTTATTACTATTCCCTCCCCTTCAATTATTGAAATGTGTTGGTTTTATTATTTTAATCCTTCTGGGGTTACTTTGAACAATATGACTTAGAGAGGGAACGACCGCAGCGCCACGGGGGCCGGGCGGTCATTTTTGTTAGGCTCTAAATATTCGTGACACTGGCGTGTGAAGTAGACGGTACTACGATGTAATCATCTCAAACGAGACTTTACATATAATTACGATCGAACTTCACAACAGGTAAGTTCTTTTGATCGTTTAATTATACCTGAGCCTGCTGCGTGGCGATATAAAGGAGGGGGTGAACGGTCGAGGGACCCTTCGGCCTTCCAGGTCAATTCTTACGCACGCAAGTTTCAACGGGTCTGTTTGAGCCAGAATTACGAGGGACAGCTGCTCTTATAACCCTCAGTTCGTATCGAAGCGTCGTGCAGTGTGCTAGCCAAAAAAATATCAGTCTCGTGTTTGTAGAAAAAATGGGTGATACCGTTAATTGTCTTCTCTGCGATGAAAATCTTTCTGTTGGAAAAACTGTTAATGTGAAACAAAAAGGACTAAATACATTAATAAAATCGAGTGAAAGTAGGAAGGATGGTAAATCTGAAATTCTGAACGGACTAAGTTCCGTGGTTCTGCATGTGTCGTGTCGAAAAGATTACACCCGGGAAGATAGTATTAAGGCTGCGTTAAAAAAACATTACTGAAAGTGAGGTCTCAACTAGTTCTCCGATAAAGGATAAGCTCAGGTCGTCGATCCCAAGCGTCGATTTTAAAAACGCTTGCTTATATTGCACAGAAGCCATAGATGCGGCATTTCATGAAAGAAAGAAAAAGAAGGAGGTTAGTAAACGTTCAAAAGTGCATCATGTCCAGACGATTCAAGTTAGAGGCAGCATTATACAAGCAGCTGAAAAAAGAGAAGACAAATGGGCTCGAGAAGTGAAGCAGCGGTTACAAGGTATTTTGGACTTAGTCGCTGTTGAAGCAATATATCACGAACGTTGTTCGGGGAATTTTTTCAAAAAACCGAATACCGGGACGAAGGGTGGACGCCCTCATGTTAGTGATGTAACGTCAGCTATGCAAGTGGTTTTCGATTTCATTGAAAATAGTGACGACTGTCAGTTTTCTATGCCCGACCTGCTCAACCAACTGAAAGACTACGCTCCAACCGAGCAAACAATAAAAAAAAAGCTAAAAGAAAAATACGGTGCCGATATTATCATAGCGACAAGTACGAAGAAAATAACTACCATATGTTTTCGAAACACTGGGTATCAAATTTTATCCAGTCATTGGTATGAGCAAAAAAAAGTCGATGAACGGGAAGAACGTCTTCGAGTAGTTACTGCAGCTGCAGCCATAATTCGAGAAGATATCCGCTCACAAATAAACGATACCTCTGCATATCCTTCAAGCGATGATTTTTTGAAAGATGTCAAAGATTGCATACCGGAATCCCTCGATATATTCGTGGAAAACGTTATAGCGAAAGGAAGGAAATGCCAATCGCAACCACTCGAACGAAAATGCATTTCAATAGCGCATGCAATTATATTGGCGACCAGGCCAAGATCTTTCTTGTCACCACTTTTGATCAGCATCGCTGCTTTTGTGTACAGAAAGTTTGGCTCCAAAAATTTAGTGACGCTACTTTCTAGCTTGGGCTTTAACGCATCGCATAATGAGGCAAAATTACTGGAAGCTTCGGTAAGTTTACAACCCGATGCTGAAATGTCGATAGGGGGATTCTGCCAATTCGTGTTTGACAATGCAGACTTCAATATTTGCACTATTGACGGATTGAACACATTCCATGGTATGGGGGGGATCAAATGTGTTACTCCTAGTGAAGCAATTCTTCCTAAGCCAGTGATCACCAAACTTACGAAAATTCCAAAGGCCGCGGATTTTGGAAAGCAGGGCGTGATCTCATTGAAGCGATTCGAAAATGTAGATGGAAAAGGGCTGAAAGATATTTTCATCGGTAATCTGCCATGCTTGGAATATCTGGAGGAAAACGTTCAAATGCCATCACTATCAGACGTGCTTTGGATGTGTGGAAAATTTTGCGAGATTCTTGACATCCCTGGATGGAGGGGGTTTATGGAAACGTTGAACATTGAGCAAAAGTTTGAGCGGTCAAAAGTAATTTGTTTACCTTCTGTAAATTCACCACCGAGCAGCTATAACACTATATATACTGTATTATATGCAGCTGTCGAAGAATCCCGGAGATTGGGCATAAAAACCACGTTTGTCACTTTCGATCAACCCCTTTCCGTGAAAGCACGGGATATAGTTACGGCGATGGGTAAAGATTCAGACTTGGGTAATGTCGTACCTAGGCTCGGAGGATTCCATCTTTTAATGTCGTTTCTCGGCTGCATCGGTTTCATTATGGCAGGTAGCGGCCTAAAAGACTTATTGAGTGTGATATATGCGCCGCTGTCGGTCGAAAAAATGCTGTCAGGGCATGCTTATGCACGAGCAATTAGAGGGCACTTATCAGTCCAATTGGCTTTAGCACAAATTATTTTGCAAGAAATAGATCTAAGTGCTGGAGAGCGTGAGGTTATTAGAGATGTTTTGCATAACTTCAATCATAACCCTCCGACATTGACATCAATTGCGGCAGAGCCTTCAATTGGACAGATTCGAGAAAAATTCACGCTACAATTGGAAAAGACAGAAAACAAGAGTCCTACAGCAAAATTATGGCCTCAATATTTTCACATGGTGACCTTGGTCAAGCAATTTATACAATCTGAGAGAGAAGGTGATTGGACAACCCATTTGCAGATTGTACAAAATATGCTGCCATTCTTCCATGCTAGTGGCCACTTCCTTTATACTAAGGCATGTCATCTGTACCTTCATGATATGCTCAATTTGGAAACTCATATGGATACTGAAGAATATCTTAAATTTGTCGATCAAGGATTCTTCACAATTAGAAGGACTGACAAATTTTGGTCTGGAACTTGGTCGGACATGGTTATTGAACAAACCTTGATGAGAAGCATGAAAGTTGTTGGCGGTCTCACTGGTCGAGGTTTTGCGGATAGTATTCTCGCCAAATGGACTTTGGCGATACCTGCTCATCTGGATATCTGTGACAGGTTAAAACAATTCTGTAATTTATCCTCCGTCAGTGGTGAGCAGCACGTTGATTCAAGGGAGTCACGAATGGAACGAGACAACGAAGACGTAAAGCGACTACAGAACTGGCTGTTTTCTCATGATCCTTCCCCAGTCACTGATGAAATTTTTTCAATTAGTACTGGAGTTGTTGGCGATAGCACCATAGATTGCTATAATGCATTGAAAATTGGAGCACACGGAATTAAAAAAATTATCGGAAATAATTTCGAGGATGTCAAGTTCAAGCGTCTTGATAAAGTTCATCCTCTGGCCACAGTCAACTCTGCTACCAAAATGCGAGACATGATAGTACCAATTGATCCTTTCGTGCTTTTTCAAAGAATTATCATTGCACAGAAAGATGATGAACAGTTAGTCGATTACCTCGAATACGAATTAACACCATATCTGCTTTCTCTATTCAATGATGCGGGTATGCGGAAAACTAAAAAATCTGCGCTCTACGATATTCTTGAAGAGACATCCGATCGCGTGAACATCAAAGATTGTAGGCATGTCATTGATGGTGGGTATCTCTTGCACCGTGTAATTTGGCATACAAATCAGACATACCGATTAATATGCGATGCGTACATAAAATATGTCAGCAACCATTTCGGAACAACAGCCATAATTGTATTCGATGGTTATAACAACAGCGTTTCCAGCACCAAAACAGCAGAGCAATGCCTACGGTCTATAAAACATACGAGGGCTGACATACTCTTCGATGAGACAATGACAGCCACTGTCACACAAGAAAATTTTCTGGGCAACGAAAAAAATAAGGCACGACTGATTTCGATGTGATCTGAGAAATTCGAGACTGAGGGCTTTACCGTTAAACAGGCTACAGACGATGCTGATACTTTAATCGTCAGAACTGCGATAGAAGTATCTTCTTTCGAAGAAACTGTGATTATTGGCGAGGACGTAGACCATCTCGTTTTAATGACTGCTCTAGCTCCACAAGAACGGAGTATTTATTTCGTAAAACCAGGAAGAGGAAAAGCCGAACGGAAGATCTATTGTTCTCGTACTTTACAATCAAATGCAGGACTTCGAGATACAATTCTTTTCGCACACGCTTTCAGTGATTGTGATACCACATCGTGTCTCTTCCAAAAGGGCAAGCTAAAATGCTTCAGACTATTGAGACAGCGGGAAGATTTACGTGGAATCGTTGCAACATTTAATGATGACAGGGCTTCTCATGATGATATCACTCAGGCTGGAGAACGTTTTTTCATGGCTATTTACGGTGCACCTGTGAGCGAGACATCTCTGAATCGACATCGGTACAATCTTTTCACAAAGTCAGCGTACAAGAGTAAACCGAATTTATCGTCGCTGCCCCCTACAGCTGCAGCAGCTCAGCAACACTCGTACCGCGTTTATTTCCAAGTGCAAAAGTGGCGCGATAATGAGAAATGCCCTGAACTTTGGGGTTGGAAAAAAGTCAATGACCGTCTTAAACCAGTACGGACACTCAAGGCACCTGCTCCGGAATCATTATTCACATTGATATCATGCAATTGTAAAAAAGGCTGCACTTCATCCTGCATGGGTGTAGAAAAGCGGGACTCCAATGTGCGGCTATATGTGGTTACTGTCATGGTACATCCTGTCTGAATTCGGTACCTACTTTTGATACGGAAAAGGAGAGTTCCGTTGAGAGGGAGCTTGACGAGAATGATTTTTTCGTGATGGATGATGAAGATCCAGATGATGATCGTAGGTTTGCAAATTCACAACCTGAGGAAACTGCTCAGTACTAGTCGTGTACTACAATATTAAATAGTAAGAGTTCCCAAATTTTCATGTGTATGAAAAATATCACGCACAAATTTGATAATTATGGTTTATTAATATTTTATCTTACAAGTTCTACACCGAGAGTGTGATTTTAACGACAGCCGGAGACATAAAATACAATTACGCATGTATCAACAGTGTATAACGGAAAAATTATACAAGATATGAATAAAATGATTGAGACCTTTTTTATAGAGAATTTCATAAGCTTTATTTTGTATACTAACCTTCATCGCGATCGAATTGACGATTACCGAGATATGATGAAGAAACTGGATTGGAGCCCCTTTTTTTCAAGATGGCGGATCGAGCCCTGGAGGTAGAGCTCAGGACTTTTACTATCTTCAAAAGTATGCGAAAATAAAGGTCTCCAGCAATTTATAGCTTTTTACCGGTTAATTTTTCTATTTTTGCTAATTTGACTGGACTATAAGCATGATTTAGTTTCCTTGATGTGCTTAGATGATTTACCGGAATGAAAGTCTTGATCTTTCCTCCGTCCATATTTTTTCTCTATTATTGGATAAAATATATTGTAATCGCGTCGAATAGCTTTATGTTTACATCTTTCGTAACCGTGAAAGCTAGTGTGGGATGAAATAGATTTTAGCATTGATCTCGCGGGCGCGTCACAAGAAAAGCATCGAATATTACCACGATAACGCTGATTATTATAGATAAACCCTTCCGTTTGCAATATTTCTAATTCGTCAGTAATATTTTTAAGAAATAAATCCAACGGCTGCGGTTTCTCCGTTACGTAGAAAATGGCTGCAGCGAATGGACTTCGATCCTCCAAAGACGTGCTTCGTGCTATAATAGGCCAAAATTGGCTTCTGCTACTCTTAAATATCGGTAAGCCATCGATGTTACAATCAATCGATATATTTGTAACTTCTTGCGGAGCGTTGTATGATTCAAAGTGCAATTTTCGTGCCATGCCGGCTTCTAATCCAAAATATACCATTTTCCCTGTATCTAATAAAATGGCGGCCCGAGGAGCGTTCAAGCAGATTGTGGTAAAAGCGGATATTTTGGCCCAATCAAATTCATTATTTGTTGAATGGTTACTTGGGATGCATTGTTTGTGTATGCTATTTTCCGTAATTCATTGATAAAGGTTTCATTTTCATTTTGGGGGACTTTTTTTGCAACTCTTGCAGTATGCTGCGAATTTCTGTCAAATATCATGTCTATCTGGTCACTTTCGTCAGCACTAGAACTAGGACGATTCAATACATCGCTATTGTCGTCGTTAGAAGAACTCAGATCGTGTTCATCGAACGCGCAATGTCCATTATTATCATTTTGTAGCTTCAATATTGTTCTTTCCGTAAGAGATGTCAACACCTCGCGATGATGCATACGGCGCAAGTATTTGTGGGTATGTATTTTTGTACACTTGCGTGACATTGTCTAGTTTTTGTTCTCAACGATCATGATTTTCCGTGCCAATGCAATGTGGAAATATCTGAGAGAAAACATCGTTGAAAAACCGATGTATTTATGATTTGAAATTTGTTACCCCATGAAAGTTCGGAAAAAAACGCAAATTTTTATTAAAGACCATGCCTTTATGGTAAGGATTTTTTAACTGTCTGTATCTTGCTGAGCATTCATCCATACGTATATGGGTAATCCGTTTACAAACCGAACGGATTTTGATGAAAAGTAATCGACACTTCTTCGATTTGGCTTAAACTTTTTTTATCCATAATACAAGTGATCGAACATTTCAGAATGCCGAGTTTTTTGGCTTGGAGACTCATTTTCAAAAATTTATAATTCCGAATCTGTAAGAGCTACAAAATTTTCACCTATTACCTACACTTTTGCAGCTAAAAGTCTGAACTTAGAAAAACAAAATTTTTCAATAAAAAATATTAACAAATTCATATTGTTATTAACAATTTTATTGCTCGAATCGATTTTTAACAAACGCCCCAGAACGAATCAAGTTTTTAATATTTCCACCGTATTCTCCGTCAAATTTTACGTCAAAAGCATGTTTTCAAAATACAGTGCCTTTTCAATTATTATTGTTGAAATATTAATTTAGATAGCGCGTAACGGCCAAAAAACGGTTTTTTGCTGATAAAACGAAATCTCTAACTTGTATCAAAAAAAGTTGAACATAAAAGTTGTACATAATTGAAAGATGTACAACTTTTGTCTGAACTATTTTTTGACATAACATTAAAATTTTAAATCAAAATGCATAAAATGTTAAAAATCATATTTGTAACATTTATTTATTGCAAATTTGCATAAAAAAAAATTTATGGGTAATTCGTTTACAAACCGAATCTTCTGCATGTCAGATAACAAATCTTGATTAACAAAAAAATTATTATTAACCGTTGGAAAAAAAAATCCATCAATTGCGGCACGTAACGTAACTTCGACATGTGGGATTTATTTTTGTACTTCAAAATTATTTCTTTATTGTGACTTTGCTTTTAAGCATTTATAATTATTTCTCGAACTGGTTTTTTTTTTGTTTGAAATATTGGTTTTTTTAATTTTTTGATATTATCAGCAAAAAACCGTTTTTTTTTTTGCCGTTAAGCACTACATAAATTAACATTTTAACAATAATAATTGAAAAGGTACCATATTTTGAAAACATGTTTTTCATGTACAATTTGACGGAGAATATGGTGGAAATACTAAAAACTTGATTCGTTCTGGGGGCGTTTGTTAAAAATCGATTTAAACAATGAAATCGTTAATAACAATATGAATTTGTTAATATTTTTCATTAAAAATATTTTTTTTTCTAAGTTCAGTCTTTTAGGTACGAAAGTGTAATCGGTGAAAATTTTGTAGCTCTTACAGATTCGGAATTATAAATGTTTGAAAATGAGTCTCCAACCCAAAAACCCGCCATTCTCAAATGTTCGATGACTTGTATTATGGATATGCGAAAAAAAAAAATTCCTCGGACACGTATCTCTTATTTTTCGATATAGAATCCGTAAAAAAAGTTTAAGACAAATCGAAGAGGTGCCGATCAGAAAGGTGTTCGGTTTGTAAAAGAATTACCCATACATACTGTAAGACTGTCTCGAATTATGAAAAAAAAAAAAAAAATTTTCAGCTCCTACTCTTCAGAAGTTACTTTTCACTAGCATGAGTGTGACTACAAATAAAAAAAATATGTTCATTATCTCAATGAATATGAAAAAGCAGGCCGGAGAGCTGTGATATTTCATCAATAACTTGCGTTTTTTTTTTTGCACTCACAAGATGACGATTCTGAAAACTTGCTCATATATGCGTTTTGATCCAATTTACTATTTTACGGTAGCGTACCGAACTATGAGAATATCTAAAGAACTAGTGAAGATACCGAAAAATAACACCAACAATATACGCAAACGTGATTTGACAGGTAGGTTAGATTCACCCCAAATGTTGTGCTGTTATGAAGAGATTATTATTTCATACTACCTTGTGAAAAAATAAGAATAGGTGTATATAGAAAGAAAGGTTTGCGTGAGTTTAAACCTTATAATTTTTAATCTACGAACTTTTTTTACACACTCACCTAACTCCGAGTTTTCCAGCATCAAAATTTGCGTGATATTTTTATGCCTTTCATAGAATGAATATTCTGACGTTCGAAGGTCTATTTATTTATATGTATTTATGTTTACTGTACAGAAGACGCCAACCTCAATCAGTGATGATACACAGTGAAAGAGTTGTAGTGTCGGGATTAATTTTCATTTGTATAGTAGATAATAAAGTCACGATTGCGGATCGCCATCGCATATCAGAACAAAAGAAACGGACGCTGTATCCATTGAACAGTCGTCGAATCATCAAAATTTGAAAAAAGATTTCTAATCGCATCGTTACAAAAACAATAACTATGTACGGTCATCGTAGCTGATTAGGATTTGAGTGAAGTTCAGGAAGGCAAGGAAGAAGCATGGAATTAAACAATATGGGCTAAAAAGTTGAAAATATGTTTCACACGCTGTAGAGCGGCGTACGTGGAGGAGACTCTGAATCTGAAACTCCAAAACGGTACTGTACTCGTCAATTATTACTATAATTTATCTCAGTTAAATTAACCTAATGTATGCACCACATAACGAAATGTCGATAAACTAACTTCATTCAAATGAATAATGAGAATATTTCATCACCATTACGTCTATATGAATGTCTCATGAAAAACTAATCAACCTACCGATAATCTTCATGTTATAGGGTGCGTAGAAAACCAAGAAGTAATTACTCTCGGTTACATGCTTTTAGTGATGCTGCGAAAAGCGAAAGAATGGACACAAGACAAGACGACCATATCGAAAGACAAGACGATAGCATGATTTTTGTTCTCACGGAAATAACAAGACCAGGCGACGATTAACGCACTGAATGCTATATGACGTGCGTAGGATAGAAAAAACATCAAACGATACATGTACATATAATGACTATAATGGAGGGAATTATTCATCAAATACGGGGCATTGGAGGCAATTCGATATAATTATTTTACTCAAATAACGTTGGCCGAACCTGGGCTATTAAGCTAAGAATGCGCTGAGTTTTCATTATTTAGATTGTTTATTGTTATATGTAAGGAAAGTGCAGAAAGTTTAGGGATGAAATTACAATTATAGACTGTAATTGATGTGTTCATCGCATCTCATCTCAGGGTATTATGTTTTGTTTTATGGTTTGATTTTTCAACAGTTATGTCGGATATAACAGTCATTCCTAACGGCGGATTAGCAGAGTTCGGCACCAAGTGATGGATACAAAATATCCGGAAACATGCGATGCTTTTTCAATCACTCTTCCAAAGCTTTGCGTACAACACATAATCTTACGAATTTATATGTGACAAATACTGCTTACTATTTATTAGGAATACCTTCCCTGCAAGACTGATTACAAAAGGTATTCGGATATTATATAGAAGATGTATATTTCATATTGAAGCAAAGTCGCAAAATAACGTACAACATATTACTAACAAGTCATTGATATATATGAGTAATCATATTCGCTACCGCGAGTCTTGATACATTATCGGTACCACGAATCCATTATTACATTTTCATTATATTGTTGAAACAAACAGAATGTATTGGTATTATGACTGAATTAAGAATCACAATTATAAATCATACTAGCATCGTAATGACATTGAATTTGGTAGTTCAATTTTGAGATAGTTTGAACTTAAATTGAATAGTTCAACAGGGTATGTCTGTTAAGTCATCATGTTACATAGTAGTACACATGATCGTAGGCAGCAAGGGATTATTTTTATTATTGATATAGTAATGGTATCAGGTAGTCGTCCCAACACTAATTTGAATTATATACGTATCACGAGTGAGTTACGAATCCCCGAATCAAATACGTCAGGCGTATATTATGTTATTATTACACATTCGTGAGATTTATGAAATTTTCTAAAACACATGATAGCCATACGCAATGTATTACGTGTTACACTGTTAAAATAACTGTTCTCAATCAGTAATCGTGTATATCCGTACGTATCATGTTTTATAGAAAATAATCTCTGCTATATGCTAAGACCCTTGTTCAGTATTTCATTGAAATGTTAATGAGAAAACAAGTATGAAATTAATAATATATACAGAGATATGTACACATACATTCCAAGCGTACGCAATATGATAGAACACCTATCGATCAAATCTAAAACAATAAGCAACAACCCACGTATCAAATGCAACTTATTCGTACAACTGGAATATGATAATCTGACTAGCAGATAAAGATAGATCGTTGTTGGTAAGTTACATATTAATTTCTACATTTTTTAATATACACCAATAATAAAGTTATGGTGAGTTTTGTTCCTCGAACTACAAGAACACGTAGTATCATTAATCTTGAATTGTATAGGTGCCTTGACAACACATATTGAAGGATAACTTTACATGCGGAAAAATTAGATACGTCCACCGATTAGACACGTTGTACAGTCAAAAGTGCAACGTCTTAACCACAGCGAACGGAGACACGCAGTGATCTATGCTACATTCAGAATGGTTTCATGGACAAACACCTTCAAATTATATCTGACGGTTAATTCATGTAGGTATAAATCCTCTGAAAATCATCATGATGCTTATCATAATATGTGCAAGATTGACGTCTTGATTCAAATCTCACAATGTCGCAAATAATTATCGTATGTAACATTTCGAATAACAATAGATATAAACATAATTAATTCTTTCATTAAAATATACAGTTTTCTATTCTAGGGTAAGCGCGAGTGAGGAACCAGAATTAGTATCGGTTCATATATTTTACAATAAACTCGCTGACTCTTGATACAACGAAGCACACATCCGAAGAAGTCGAATCTTTAAAGTGATACGACTCCACCGAAACAACGAAGCTTGTACCATAGACGATGATAACCAGTCAGCAAAGAATGAACCTACTCGGAAGCGCTTGTATAAGCAGCTGTGTCAGTCGTTCGGAATTCGAACCATGGCACGTCTCACAACAACTATAACCACATTGAATATCAGATTATTGGGACTCCGCTCCAAAAATTCATTCATTCTGTAAATAAACGATCCATCGAATGAAGTGTATTGTAATTAATTCTAATCGGTGAATCGTAATCTCCCAATCAGAAGTGAAATAAACGGCGAAAACATTTTCAATGTAAAAAATTCCGCCAAGTACACAAATTCATAACAGGCAAAAATGTTTTCATTGTAAAAATTTCAGCAAAGTACAAAAATTCATATACGGCAAAAACACCGAGCCCGATACAAGTCGTGAAATGAAAAAAGAATACCAAGTCCAGCCATAAACAATTCAAAAACTTCCGCTCGTCTAGCTAGTGAAATCAAACAAATCGCTAAGTACTAACGAATTACTCAAGAGTTTACATTATACGACATCCGCAAAGAATATTTTTATTATTCGAAGAGGAATGAAATCTTAGCACTAGTTTTCGTAGTTACATCGGAACAACGCCGAGTCCTGAAACTTTTACGATAGTGTAATACATATGCTGAAGAAAAAACGCGAATTCACAGGCAACGAGGTATCGTGATTAGTGGGAACTGCTACCACCATAAGAATGCCTGAACCCATCCCATTACCAGAAAACCTACTTGGCGGGTACATACCTTCCGCCCACTCTGCGACCACCATATAGTGTGACAATCTACAAACTCTACTATGACTAAGCTATTGAAGAACGTACTCTTCGTGAAAATAATTACCACATTAATGGTGAATATGGTGCGCAAACGAATATATTTAGGAAATCTAATGCTCTTATTACCAATTTTTACATCGCTCCAAGTATGGTGCCTCCGCTTATGACGCTTTGATATACGGTGTGTATGATAAATCATTCAACACATGTCATATCTTCACCATCGCTGGATTTATGTAATCGATAATGTAAGGTGCAAGCGCCATTTAATTGAAAGTTTGGCAGCGACAAAACTCAGTCGATTAACATAATTTCGATGTAAAGTGCGTTCAAATATTCTTTCACCGGTACACTCACCTTAACAGCGTTAGAATGTTATCAAGACGATGGGATACTGGGATGTCACATGCATCGAAACAGTACTTTGAAATATAAAAAAAATACTGGCCGAAAGTACTGCGAGTCACTAAATTATTAACAATTCAGCACCCGGTAAACAAGAAGTAGTAGTTACACAGAGAGAATTCTATAGGAAAATTTTCGATAATTTCATAGCAATCGTGGAATATACAATTGAGTACGAGGTTCTGTCCAGCACAGTGTTGGAAGCGTTGATACAATCCTGACAAAGTTTGCGACAATTCTGACGAGGTGAACCACAAATATAGCTTCTCTCTGTATTTGTATAGGACAGAGCCTCATACTCCAGTATATTCCTCAATTGCTATGAAATTATCGTGAAATTTCTCATAAAATTCTCTCTGTGTACGTATCGGCGTAGTATAGATTCTCAAATAAAATCAGCTATGTATCTTATATATCGGTTATATACATATATATAATGTTACACATACATAAATATCAGTCACATACAATCGATATATTTGGATATTAATAATCTTGCATTGGAGTGGACTGGGCGGAAGGAATGTGCCCGCCAAGTAGGTTTTCTGGTAATGGGATGGGTTCAGGCATTCTTATGGTGGTAGCAGTTCCCACTAATCACGATACCTCGTTGCCTGTGAATTCGCGTTTTTTCTTCAGCATATGTATTACACTATCGCGAAAGTTTCAGGACTCGGCGTTGTTCCGATGTAACTACGAAAACTAGTGCTAAGATTTCATTTCTCTTCGAATAATAAAAATATTCTTTGCGGATGTCGTATAATGTAAACTTTTGAGTAATTCGTTAGTACTTGGCGATTTGTTTGATTCCACTAGCTAGACGAGCGGAAGTTTTTGAATTGTTTATGGCTGGACTTGGTATTCTTTTTTCATTTCACGACTTGTATCGGGCTCGGTGTTTTTGCCGTATATGAATTTTTGTACTCTGCTGAAATTTTTACAATGAAAACATTTTTGCCTGTTATGAATTTTTGTACTTGGCGGAATTTTTTACATTGAAAATGTTTCCACCGTTTTCGTATATACATTTCTCAGTGTAGCAATAGTGTGAACTATTAGTATATAGTGAGTATATTAAACGCATCACACGTACAATATACTCCTTATATACCAATTTATACCCCCAACATATATCAATAGCAAGTATAGTTCATATGAGGACAAATTGCTGAATTATCTACCATGAATAATACTTCTTGTCATCAATGGAGACTGAAAACGCCGTGATTGTATCAGAAGACACGGTAGGCTAATCGCAAGTTTGTTTTTGAGACCAAATATTGTATCTTGCAACATAGTAATACCGTTTGTTTATTAAAAATGAAAATCCAGTTAACTTACCATATTTATTATGTGTAATTACTTACCGTATTGGAACTTGGAGGCACTGATCTTCTTTAATTTATAAAATATGACTTTCGGCAAATATGCCCTGCACGAATCAACCCCACGTGTTGCCTCTGCGCTACTGCATATGGCAATTGGGATGCATGTGGTTGCACGTTGCATTGGGACCGGCACGCCGAGCGTCGTGAGATGGTGGTTGGGTTAGGCAGAGAAGGTTGAGTCGAGAGTGAGCAGCCTCGTCCAACGCAATATCTAGTACGTACTAAACAATAACCATCGATCGGGACTGGCCGATTGAAACCACTGTTTTCGACGATGAATTTGTTTGTATAAGAACCTTCACAACTATCTTTCCATCTTCGGTTCGCGTGTATGTTTTACGCGGTTTCGTTTTTGTATACTGCACAGATTTGGATGCACTAAAAGAACCCTGAAGTTTTCAGAAGGACTTTTATCATGATTTTTTTTTTTGTAGATGATTCTTGAACCAGTTTTTCAGTTCATTTTTGATCATTTACTAATAATTATAGCACATGAGTTTTCGTGAATCCATAGGTATATTATAAAGATAATTACAGAACTAACTGCTTAAGAAAAAAAAAGCGTATGTATAACGGATACAATTTGTTTTTCATCCAACAAATCGGAAAGAATTGAAAAGAATTACGTATTATATTATATTAAAAAATGGCATAAACGCTACCCTAGAAATTTCAGAACTTTCCCGGTGATACAGTAGAAATCTACTGATTGCCAACTCTCATTTTCAATAAAAACTATTATGCCCTTCCGTCGCAAGAGATAAAAAACAAATTGTTCTGACGTAGCCATAGGTACGAGAGAGAAAGTTTATCGGTGCTTACCGGCAGCGGGGCCCTGACCGCCGGGCTGCGCTCGGTTACTGAAAGACCACGTACATGAATCGAGTTCAGCATGTATAGTTTTTTTGTTGTTTTTTTTTCTAACTTTATTATAATTCAATTGAAATCTTTATAGCTAAAAATTTTCATTTTTGTTTTTATTCCTTTTCACAGCTCTCTGATGCTTCATTGTCTGTAAGCTCAGCTTCAATATCCGCTGTTTCATCTTCATTTATATTTGGTTCGTTGTCTTGAAAAAAAATAACAAAAAAAAAAACATGCTGAGCTCGATTCACGTGGTCTTTCAGCAACTGAGCACAGCCCGGCGCGGCGAGTCAGGGCCCCGCTGCCGGTAGGCACCGATAAACTTTCTCTCTCGTACCTATGGCTACGCATAAGACTTTTTTGTCGCACTCCTTTGAAATCTTTATTCGCGTCAGGTAAGTATCTAAAACCGTCGTATTCGTCTAGCTGTTTGCACATATTTTGAACATTAATTAATAAATTTACTATAAAAATTTGAGAGTGCCTAAAGTATATTTTTGGCGTGTATAAATAATACAAATTCGGGGTAGTCGGGTCATACTTCAAAACCGTTCAAATAGTCTGGGATTATTATTTCTGGATTCTATAAAAGCTAAAATTGCAAATTAGAATAATTCCAAGGTGCCTGAATTATATTTTTTTTTATTAATTTTTGGCGAATGTCATAAGCTGCGTACAGTAGCAAAATAACCACAAACGCTCTTCCAGACTCTCGATTCCAGATTCACCAACAATGATAAAATATAATTTTTCACAATTTCAAAATGCCTAAAATACCTTCCCAAACTCGTTACCAGCTCTCCGACTATGTTATTGCCTGATCGTATACGCATACTGATTGGTCAAGGAAACGCATCAACTACCAATATCTATGCAACTAAAACGTAGGCATCATTTATTCGTTTCTTGGGCGTATATTGTTGGGATATTGTGAACGGGTTCTAAATCATCGACTGAAAACGTTTATTGAATGGGTTTATTTCAATCCCAATAAACCTCTAAGTCACGTATATTATACACGTTTTATCTTTCGATAATGGAAACGTATATTATTAATCGATAAGGGTATTAATTCGTTTCCAAAACGAATACCATATACGTTTTGCGGTTTCTCATTATAAACGTATGTTTATATACGTGTAATATCGATATCATAATAAATTGATACTGAAAATCCACGGAATATATACGTATAATATAAGTAAAATGTACGTATGAGTGTTTATTGGTAGAGTACTCTTCCTCTTTTCAACTTCCCTAGCTATTTTGGACGCCACTTTCGCTTGCTCTTGCTCTTGTTCCCTCAGCCTTTCAGCACCTTCAAGCAAACCTTGCGTCATTTGCATTTCCTGCATATTTTGTTCCTTCAAGGCCGACTGCAAACGTTTGTTTGCTTCTGTTACAAGTTTATCTGCACTTTCTTTTTTCAATTTCTGTTGTTTTAGCTTTTTCTCAAGTTCAGTTTCTAGTTTCTTAATATTTTCGTTTCTCGTTTTCATTTGTGCCAAGTTTTCTTTTTCTTGCTCTAGTCTGAGCTCTTCATTTCGAACGATTTCAGCTGCTTCGGCCTTTTTTCTTTTTTCCGCCTCCAAAAAACCCTTATAGCTTTGATGTGCCAATCGTGCTTCAGTAATAAAATCTTGTGTGATAGGAACTAAATGTGGCTTGTTTTTGAACTTCTCGATGGCATCACGAATTGCTGAGCGTGCAGTTAAGGTTCGTTCAGACATCGCTGCCTTATCATCAGATAATATTTTTTTAGATATGGAAAAACCCCTCTCAACATCAGTACTCCCATGAGACAAACAAAAACACGCTCTGATTACTCGAGAGATTATTGGGTATTTTGGATCATTGCTCGCATTTTTCAAGCCAAATAAATTTTTTTGCCAATAATGATCTACTCGCTCTTCTTTGAATGCTGACAACGTCTCAAGCTGCATTAACCGCCATTCATCTGCCAGTGTGGTCAACGGAATATCTTCAACTAATGGCAATGCCTCTGCAACTTTAACAATGTCTGCACAGCTAATTGTTCTTTTAATTCGGTTTGGCTGTAAGCAACGACATCAATAAATCATGTTTGAGTCTGAATATGCTTCTAGAGAAGATTTTTCCATAATGTGCATTGCAGCTAGTTTAAAATGGCTTTGCGCACGCTGCAGAAATAGAAGCCTATCTTTTCCAGTCAGATCGCTATCGTGAAAACAATCTTCAACTAACTTCGGAATAATTACAGATTTTATCGGAAGCAAATTACTTTCTGCAAACAAATTTTCTTCTTTCAATTTTTTATCATTGTAGCTTTGGGGAGTTTCTACTTTACAAACCCGACCAGCAAGTGTCAGTAGAAGGGTTCGAAGCTCATCGAATAATAAATGAATTAATGGTTCATCTTTTTGAAATCCTAACGTGAATTTGGTGAACAATGCAGCACTATCGATAACAAAATGTAATTCAGCTCTCATCGTTTTTTGTCGCAAGTACTTACATATCACCAGATATTTCTGGAAATTCATCACTGTCTTAACATTTTTTTGATTCGTGATGAAATTGAGAAAATACTTTACCAGCGCCTTCCATTGTTCTAGAACACGCTCTACACTAGGCTTCAATGTTAGCCATCGAGTACTGACGTGTTTGAGAAAATGATGTACTGGAAGCTGCTGCTGAAGCTGAATTTGCTCGAAGTCCTCATATCGTGCAGGCCACCCATGGAAAAAATAGTAGATTTGTAGAATAAAATCACTCGCTTCACTGCCAAGCTCTCCTAGTCCCTTCAAGAATGCATTGTGAATGGTGTGAATGTTACAGGACCCAATATTGAGTAATCCTTGGCCACGGAGTTCAATTTCTTCAGCATACAGAATTGCCCATACTTTCTTATTGACGTTTGGACAATCAGAACCAAGCATAATGAGCTTCGTTTTGAGAATGCCAGCCTCATTAATAGCATTATTACGGAATTCAGCCAGTATTTCAGCAGTTGCATGACCTATGAAAAAGGTTCGCAAATGATGGTCGACATCTTCTTTATCTGGTTCAGAAGAGTATCGTACTGTGATTTGCAATTCTTTTTTCTGTTCAGCATTCGTCGTTTCATTATAAGGAAGCAATAGCTTGAAGCACGCTGAATATCGTCGGTTAAAATTTTCATAAAGTATGGACCCAGAGCCTCGGTGACAAGATAAAGAAGTTTAGTAAGACCGAGGCTGAATTTATCGGCAATAGGTCCGGGGAACATACTTTGAAACACCTCTTTCAGATTATCACACGAAGCGGCAGACATATTGCTATATGTGTATTCTTCATGGCCCATATGAGTTCAGCTGTCATAGCTGGGTCAATGTTACTGCACAACTGCATCGATTTCATTGTCGGCTGTATTGTAGGAGTTGTTGTTTTAGCACATCCTTGTAATTTGAGTTGCTTTACTCGAAACTTCGTCCGGGCTTGCTGAGTGTGCTTCCTACTGTTGGAACGCTGAACAACAGCGTCGAAGTCTTTAGAGGCAAATGAAAATGATGTAAGACAGATCTGACAAAATAATTCATCTGTTTTTTCGTTTTCTTTTTTACACCATGTAGATATTTCGTATCCCAGAGCATCCTCATTACTTGAAGTCTGTAAAAAAAAAAAAAGAAAAAAATGATTATTTACGAAACTAACCTCAAATATTCGTTCTCAAGACTACAGGCTGTAGCTCTTAGGCATCCAGTACGGTCACATGTTAAAAGAAAAGATATTGCTCCCTTTTCCCCTCGTATACTTAATTTTGTGATGTCAATTCCAAGAAATTATATATTTCGAAAATTACTTACCGTGAACGCCGTTGCTGTCACACAGCTACCAACTACCAAACAACAAGACCACCACTGAAATATAGTATGCCCTTCTACACTCAACGGTAATCCTAGTCTGGCGTACTGTCTGGGGGCAACGCCGCGTTACAGCGAGCATTCCAGTCTTACCATAGTATTACTATATTTCAGTCACCACCACGCAATGTCCCTATTTTACCGATCGCGGACGGCTTCCGATTCATCAATAATTTGAAATTATTACCGTTGAGTGTAGAAGGGTATTACCATACAAGTGTCACGTGATTTATCATAATTTTGCACATGTAGATCAGTTATTCTAGTATTCCCACGGACCCATGGATGCCAGAAACAGTAAAAAAAAGAACAGAATCTCATGATGTAGAAAAATAGAGGCAATTAGTGGCTGTTCATTGAAATAGAGGCAAATAGTGGCAGATGCCAGAAATAGTGGCAAATAGTGTCATTAGTGGCATACTGGAAGCCCTGCTTACACGGACTGACACCAACACACGGACACACAGGACCGAAAATACCAATATTATAGACACCAGGGCTACCACCACACGCACACAGATGTGGATCCAGAGGAACAAACACAGACACCGAAAAACGAGGACACGTAAGCAAACACAAAGACAACACAAAAACCATACACACGAAACGAAACTACACAAGCCACAAACAAAAAGACATTAATGAAAACGCCAACACATCCGAACGAAACGTCAACGCTACTACACCAATCGAACACAAGCACTACACACGCCACACCAACCGGACCAAGAACCTGCCCGAAATGCAAGGGCTTGGTCCGGGAGGAAAAATTATACAAACACGTGAAAACCTGCAAGAGACCGAACACAGAATCACAAACACACAGACACGAACACGATGAAATAGACGAACTGAGTGACAGGATAGAAAGAGAAATACAAAACATGGAACAAGTACAGACACGAGATCCCGCACCACGAAGACCACCACCCCGCACACCAACACCCCCACTAACCACACTACACGAAGAATTACCAATACACACACTACCAGCAAACACGGAAACAAACACGCAACAACACCACGAGCCACACACCGCAATAGACACGAGCACACGATACATAACACGAAACCAAACACGAACGTGCATACCTCCCCTTCCCAAAACAATACCACATACACACGAGATACAGAGCACAACCGACAGAAACAGAAAACGCACAACCAGACGAAGACACAGACTCTGAAACGATAAAAAACAGGGAAACAGACACGAAAGAACAATCAAACACAGAAACAGTCACCGACACAGAGAAAGACAATAGCACAGGCATACTAGAAATTAAAATATCAGACACAGACGACACATTACAAATCACGGAATCGGACATGGAACTAGATATGGACACACCAACCATCGCCACACGAAACACACCAAAGACAAGACGACAAAACAGGAAGAAGAAAAAAAAGAGCAGAAAACACAAGCGCAGACACTAAAAAGGCAAATACACAGAAGAAAACACACACAACCTGCACGGAGGGAGAATGGAACGACACGACACAACCAAGGAAGCCGAGTCGAAACAGGAAAAAAAGACAGGACACAACGACACAACGGAACGACAACGAAGAAGAATGTAAAATACAATGTGAAGACAGAAAAAAAAATAGAAATGAGCACACACACAGTCTCACAAATAGCATAGAAAGGCTCACCCTATAGGTCTCGCCCCGCGTGAGGAAGGGGGAGTTGTGACGTTGCACCGGGAGTGCAAGTCACAATAAACCCCAAAACCGCGGGAAAGACGGTAGACACCTATTCACACAAATACACGCGCCAACCGACACCCGGAAAGACACGAAGAGACACGAGAAAGGACACGAGACCGAAGACGCCAGTCGAGTCGGGACGCGCTGGAAAACTGGACGTACCTCCGAAAATCAAGCTCACGCGCAACCTGCAAACGAGAGAGACGAGACGCACCTACGGAAACTTTGTCGTATACGTTGCCGTATACATCTCCTGGCATTATTTCTTATATTTGATTTTTTCGTTCTTCACATTGGCGCTGAAATAATAGTATTGTTACGTCTAGAAATGGCTCTAAGGAGATTTTATGATTTTTATGTTTTGAGTATATCGATCCTTACCTTAATTTGATGGAAAAAACCTTGATCAATTTCGGGCGTAGCGGGTTAGGGGGTTGAGCGGGCAGCGAGCGGTTGATCAGAGGTTGTGGAAAAATTTGCAGTTGACGAAGTTCCCTGGTATTCGATAATGTGTTCTGTGAGAGCGGTTTCCACCAAACTGTCCAGATCACAATCCGTCGATGTCTCTGATTCACTTGACTCTAAGTGAATTATGGAAGGTTCACTTATCGTGGCACTTTTCACTTGTGAAGTTAAATCGTTTATTATCCACTGAGGGGTTTTATTTTCGAGAAGTTTTGCCAAGGTTTCCTGAAATTTCCTGATTCTCCTTAATTTGGAGAATAACCGCTGCTCACGGGCTTTCTTTCCTCCACGTCGAGTAATCTTTTTCTTATGTTGTTGCGGTACTGAGTTCATCTACAAGGGTGCATAAGTTTTAATGCACTCGATTTAGATGTGTGAGGAATAATAGGTGATTGGGTGCTTGCCGGTGGAAGCACGCGGTAAGGAAAAATGATAGGTGGATTGGTGCTTGCCGGTGGAAGCACGCGGTAAGGAAAAATGATAGGTGGATTGGTGCTTGCCGGTGGAAGCACGCGGTAAGGAAAAATGATAGGTGGATTGGTGCTTGCCGGTGGAAGCACGCGGTAAGGAAAAATGATAGGTGGATTGGTGCTTGCCGGTGGAAGCACGCGGTAAGGAAAAATGATAGGTGGATTGGTGCTTGCCGGTGGAAGCACGCGGTAAGGAAAAATGATAGGTGGATTGGTGCTTACCTTTGAATAAAGATTACTGGACGTGATTTCGTGATGATAAAAACAAAGATTTAATTAACAAGTGCGTGAGTTGTGATTTTATTCCAAAACAAAATGTAATTTCGGTTAGTTGTTCGTAAAAAGTTTAAAGAATGAAATAACTCTTGAGCAAAATTCTAATTCAAGAAAAATTGAATGATCTGCGAGGATTCGTAAGACTGAGGTGCCGTGACGCGAAGTGACGTGAAGTATACCCAATATTTGAAAATTTAATGAACGAATGAGCGAATGAACATCGGTGGTTGCAAGACCGGCCCTTATATGAGGCAAGTGCGGACCTTAACGAAAGATCCGTCGGGGGTAATGTTTATATTATCTCTTGCTCAAGTGTTCTCATACCATCAACCCTATGAGACAAGGCTCAATCCACACATATACAAAATGCAGCTGCGTTGAGCTGGTCTTTTCCTGATATTATATTGGTGAAATATATAATTTGTTTGTTAATTGAACCTTATTTCATATTCGTTGATAAATTAACATCTCACCTCAACCCTTCAATATGACAATAGGCTGGCGCAAGATGCTAAATCTTATATTAACTTAACTTTATTTTTATATATGAGATATATGTCTATGTACATGTATATATAAATTCTAAGATTAGTTTGATTGTTATTGGATACGTAAAACTTATGTGGTTAAGTATAACTGGTTAATGTTGTAAGATTTAATGATTAATAACTTTAAAACTAATGAATATTGTAGGAATCTCGAGGATCGATAACTTAAGGCTAGTGGGTATTACAGAGATCTCGAGGATCAATAACTTAAGGCTAGTGGGTATTACAAAGATCTCGAGGATCGATAACTTAAGGTTAGTAGGTATTACAGGGATCTTACGGCTGGTAACTTAGAGCTAATATAGTTTAAAGTCAAAGGGAAAAATAGTGGGTTTTCAGTAAGGGTGTTTAGGAATATAGGTATGTGGATCGGATGGTGGTGCT